>CM074438.1:36062592-36125092 GCA_037101425.1 Elopichthys bambusa | reverse complement strand
GCCCACGGTTAAATATACTGCTGGATCTTTAATGTTGTGGGCCTATTTTTCTGCCGGAGGTCTGGGACATCTTGTTCAGACACATGGTATCATGGATTCTAGCAAATACCAACAGATAAAAATCAAAACCTGACCGCTTCTGCTAGAAATCTTATAATGGGCCGTGGTTGGATCTTCCATCAGGACAAACATCAAAACCAACACAAAATGAAGCTTCTGCCATGGCCGTCCCTGACCTGAACCCTAAAGAAAATGAGTGGAGTGAACTGAAGAGGAAAAGCACCAACATGGAGCAGGAATCTGAAGGATCTGGAGAGATTCTGCATGAAGGAATGGTGTCTGATGTTCTCCAAACTCATCAGGCATTATAGGAGACGACTCAGAGATGTTATCTTGGGAAAAGGACGTTTCAGTAATTGTGGCCGATATGTATAGGAGAAATGTATTTATTTCATAACGAGCTTTCCCCCCGCTTTTAATTATTTTACTTCAATGAAAGGTTAGAATTTTGTGAATTTCTTGAATGAAAGATCAAAAGGATAAACAATGCTCATATTTACTAAGGGTGCCAATATTTGTGGAGGGCACTGTATATAATAAATTAATAACAAGATTGTGTTCCAAATAAAAAAAAAACAGACAGCTGAATCTTTAATTTTGTGTGTTTAGGTATTAAATATTAAAAAAAATTAATAAAAAAAAACATTAATTCAATTCAGTTCACATTTATTTGTATAGCGCTTTTCACAATACATATCGTTTTAAGACCATTTTATGCCACTGAATATAGAATCATAATATAACAGCATAATAATGCAAGTAGGCCTACACACGTTCAAATGACACCAACCATTTAATTCTTTAGATCATGGGAATGAAGGATCAAAAAATGTAAGATCCTAAATAAAAAAAAACTTGAATAAATGTTAAATATTTTCTAATATTTTTCCCCTGACCTTCTTTTCTCAGTAAAGTAAGGGTGCACTATTGCTGAAAACACAAACCCTACTAAGCAGTCAGATGTCCACATAAACAAAGACATATTTGCACCAGAACAGTGGATTGCGGCTTTGAAATCGAGAGCATTCGGACTTGTTCTTCCAAACTGTCTGTAGTTGTCAGGAAAACACTAACGCCTCAAATAACACCTTTTTTCACCTGTCGATGACTGCTCAGTGTAGGAACTTGCGTTACCAAAAATTATTGAGGTTATTGTTAGGTTGTTATATTGCGCGATAAGTCAATATATTGATTATTGCGACAGGACTAATTGTCAATCAAACACACTGAATACAGGAAGTGTCACTCAATGAAGGCTCTCACCTTGGATTTGCCTGCCTGTCCTGCCGGTGACGTCACAGACTCCGGGTTCGTGTCCTGCTGTGACGTCACAGACTTATGGGACTTATCGGACCACTGCTCCAAGGTCCAGTTCCAACACTCGCGGGCCCATTGTAGGTGTTTCGACTGTGGACAGGTGTCATCATAGGCTCTGATTGGTCTGCAGATACACAGCCCCATACACAGTGGTGCGCTGTGTGTTGTGACACATTCCTCCCACAACCAGTGTTAAAGTTTTGTGTGAATTCTGCCACTTGTGACCTTCTCGGACCAGAGAGGATAGCCTTCGTTGCGCTTGATTTTGTGATCAGTCATTCTGCTGCGTTCTGAATCATTTGATTGCACATGATTGAGCATTTAACCCATTTAAAACATCAACAATATATCAAACCTTAGAGAATAATTACCTTTAAAGAACTGAATTAAATGTACATAATGTCAATAAATACTGTAACTGCAACAATCATGCAAATAAAGCTTTGATTCTATATGACTCTGTTTATCTAGACCAAGTAGATGGCAATTAATGAATCAATTGTTGCACTGTACTATTTATTTGTTATTTACTATATTATTTAATCTCGCCAATTCATTAAAAGGCTATATTAGTAAGTATAATTATAAAGATGTAATTAGTGGTGTTTCGTTGAGGAATGATAATATCAGATAATACGGAATGTTAATTAAATAAAGAGATGCATCAATGAATACAATAATACTATTTTATGTTCTTGTTCTTTTAACAACACTAAATCACGCACACCTGCACCTCATCAGCTCGCCCATTAACAGCAGTATATAAGACACTCACACACTCACTCTCATTGTCCGGTCTCGTTTACATCAAGGAACTTACCTCTGACTTACCTGAAGGACTCCTGAGTTACTTACCCGCTTCCAGTGTCTTCGATCTTCCTCCTGTGTTCCCCGGTTCGTGTGTGAGTGTCGTCAGTCTTGTCATCACCCAGCTACTGTTTTCATTCCACTACCTTCCAGTTAACCGTAAAGGACTACATCATCATCTCTGTCACCACTGTTATTCACCTATCGCTCTGCTTGTGTCTCAATAAACCTACTCTAACATCATCTGTCTCCGGCCCGTGTATACTGTAACAATATGTTGATCAATTATTCAAACTTCATTTTCAATGCGGTCTATTTTAGGGCTGAATATCGATACAGATGACCCGTTACGATTCGATTCTGTGGCCCTACCACAAAAAAAGTAACAAATGAATACAATAGTTATTGTTTTTGCTGTTTTCAACCCATGTATCTTTGTATTGTAATAAATAAGGTTATGACACCCAAAATTTTAGATACCAGTGAAATTTAAAAATTCTCAATTCCAATTTCGATACCACAGCTAAAACTACTAATACATTTCAAAGATTATTAAAGACCAGTAAACCGTCATTAATAAAAAAAGAACAAATAATTAAGCTACAAGCAATACACAATATAAATACAATAGAACAAATATACAAATGAAATAATCAGTACTTTTAAATCGGCCATTTATTTATTTATTGAAATGCTTATTAACATTAATGACTGACTGGCATACTTCTTTAAATAAAAATGTGTCTTTCATGGTGCACATGGCAAGTGAATAGTATAGTATATTTATCACAGGCAGCAGACAGGTAAGTAGAATATGAAAGTTTACGGATAATAAACAGGAGCAGCAATGGTGAGTACAGCAGTAGGACGGGCACACGAAGGGCTGGGAGCAGACGACTGAAGAGAGGATTCTTGGCGGCAGGTAAGTACAACGGTGCGTATCAGGTAAGGAGTCTGTACGTGCGTGTAGACGAGACCAGACAACGGAGTGCAGGAAGTGAAGGCCTTAAGTTTAATATCACTAAAGTTCAGTACATAAAATCAGTCCATATAACATATGGTCTAGACGACTTAGAATGTGCACTGTTTTATGGTGCCTTTCTAGGGGTTATAGTATTTGTCCTTTCAGGAGCTTCACATTTCCTGTCATCTTACAGCTCCAGTTGTGGAAAAGCGTGTAAAAATGCTTATGTTTATGAAAAATACAGCATATCAGAGTGATTTCTGAAGGATCACGTGACACTGAAGACTGGAGTAATGATGCTGAAAATTTGATCACAGGAATAAATTACACTTTACTGTATATTCACACAGAAAACAGCTGGTTTACATTGGAATAATATTTCATTATTAAATCATTATTATAGGCTACTTAAATATGAAAGGTGCCAGTTTTACCATGTTTTAGTCTAAGTTTGAGAATGATATTTTGAGTTGCATGAATCATTTTCAAATGATTGTGAAATGACTGAAGAAAGCCTGGAAACAGATACACAAACATTCACTCTTATCTGCTGAAAACTGCTACGTTAATGTTTCTTTGTGCAGTGTGTGACGAATAACGTAAATGCCACTCGAATCGGAGGAATTCGAAAAGGAATTCCCTGGAAATTAATGTCTGTCATTTAACTTTTCATGTTTAACGCCCTGAAACATCTACAGTCGACGCTTGATGTCGGTCAACGTCTTGACCCCTTTGAACACTATTACCTGGGAACTAGATCTCTGGTGTTCTAGCTGCACAGCAAAAACTCAGACAGACTCCAGACTATGCTTTAATCACGGCCGGAGGACCTCGTATCAATCACAGAGAATCCCAGCAGCAAAAAGAGTACAACACTTTATATAGGATAGGAGTATGGCAAAGCATTTTACAATATGATTGGCTCTTCATATGTCAAGCCCTTCTGTTTCTAGGTAAAGCAAGATCTGCCCAAGTCATGAGTTTTTAATAGTTTGATTACTCAATATGTCATGGGGCTATATATATATATATATATATATATATATGTATAGTTGACTTGTTTCATTTCCCCTTCTTATATTTGAACATGATTCAGACACACACTGACTTAGGTCCAAGGTTTGAGGCCATTAAGTTTTTTAAAAGGATATAAATGTTATTCCTAATGTTCTGTCAGACCACTATCATCAAAGATTATTAATGATAACAAAGAACGTTAGCAATAAAACAATTTAAACGATGGTAATGAGCAATAGCAATTTAAGGTTGGCGGTATGGAACGACGCCCTAGAAACTGCTAAACACTTGCTTGCTCATCAAGTTGACTTCTGAGACACTGGACGCGGGGACAGTGGCATTACATGCAGCCAGTGGGTCTCATTTACTAATAATTGCTTGGATTATTTCATATTATTTCGTACAGGAGAACTTCTCATGAAAAATCTCCGCCTAATTGACAACACGTGCATACGCAAATGAATTTGTTCTTAACCTCGCTCTTATTTTAATGAATTTGGAGTATACATAAATTACGCTGAACATAATCACTATATGATGAAATGTATTTAAGATTAAATTGTATTATTTAATAATTTTGTTGTATAATTTTATATATGGATCATATAATACAATTAATGTAACATACTTTAATAAAATTATAGTCTTGTAAGGATGAAATGTAATATTTATACAACTTCTTAACAAGATTATAAGGCCGTACAGAGTAAGTGCTTTTGTGTGTGTGTGTGTGTGTGTACGAGTGCTTTCAGTTGTTCCTATATTTTGATGTAAATTTAGAATGATTTTTAGTAGGAAATTTTTGGTGAATCGCTCATTTCACACACAAACTTGTGTGTACGCATGCTTAGTTAATGAGACCCAATGTTTGTCACTTTAAAACACTTTTGTCACTTTACTGTTGTTCAACTTTAAAAGTCCAAAGATGAAGAAGAGTCGAAGGAGTTCTATGGAACCGCATGGTGGAGAAAAAAAAGAAAAGAAAACTCAAGGTGGAGAGGGGGAAAAAAAAGAAAACTTATCTCGTTATTTTGACATAATAAGTCATTATTTCGAGATATTAGGTCGTTATTTCGACATAATATCTTCATTAGACATACAACACCTCAACAAACTGCATTTGATCCTTTGGAACAAAAACTGGAATGGTGAGTTTAATGAAGGGTTGCTTTATTTTGGGAAAAAATGTATTGGCCATGTCTAAGTGCATGTGAAATGTGGTATAAATTAACATTTTTAAACTTGTCTTTTTAAAGATGGTCATGGAGAAACTCCCTTCCCGCTGTGCTGGTGCTGAAATGAAGCGCAGCTTAACTGACATTCGGCCTGTAAGTAAAAGCAACTCTGCAAAATTAGCTTTGATAAATTACACTGCTCTGTATACATATGGATCCACTTCTCCTTTCCTTTACTGATTCTGCTTGTTAAATGGTTAGTTCACCCAAAAATAAAAATTCTGTCATTAATTTCTCACCCTCATGTCGTTCCACACCTCATCTTTGAAACGCAGATCAAATTCTTTTTAAAGAAATCAGAGAAATTTCTGTCCCTCCATTGACAGTCCACGCAACTAACATTTTTAAGGCCCAGAAAGGTAGTAAAGACATTGCTAAAGTTCTCAGTGTGACTCCAGAGGTTTAACCTCACATCTTGTCTACACCAGACTTGACTTTTGTCGCATCGCACCACAACAGCTAAAAGCTGTCTACGCTGAACGTAACAAACCGCCCGTTGCAGAGCACTGGGACTACATCAGAAGTAGAATTTGTTGTCGCGCAGCATCCAGCGTAGACAATATGACTGATTATAATAGCTTCTACTGTCTTTTGATGTGTCGCTTTGCTCACGTCCGGTGTAGACACGGTTTCAGGTTTTTTGTGCCAAAAAAAACATAACTTTTGCATTTACACAACAACGTCTGCTCTTGCATCAAAACAACATGATTGTGTTGAGGTGCTCCTGTGAACATGCATTGGAGATTATTATTTTGTAAATAAAGTGGAAAATTATGGTTAGGGAATAAAATATAGAATATACTTGCATCGCTTCCTAAAACTGAGGTTAAACCACTGGAGTCACATGGATTACTTTAATGTCTTTTGTACTACCTTTTGTGGGCCTTAAAAGTGGTAGTTGCGTAGCTGTCAACAGAGGGACAGAAATCTGTCATTAGAAAGATCTTCATTTGTGTTCTGAAAATGTCTTTGAGGTTTGGAAAGACATGAGTTATTAAAGGGTAACATTTTCTGCCAATCTCATGTTAATCTTGAGTACCTGTAGAGTAGTAGTGCATCCTTCATATCTCTGAAAAGTCTTTAACTTTATCATATTTATAAAAGACAGATATTCTGTACCGAGTCTTTCCACAAAAGCCGAGCTCCTGGAGGCGTGCCTGCCTTGGGCAGAAGTCCGCAAGCTGCAACATTATTATAAATAAAAAGGGAACAAAAACGTTCGTGTTTAGATTATATGCACATGCCTTGAAGACAAGGAAAAGTTTTTTTTTTTGTTTTGTTTTTTTAAATAACATTATTTTTTCATTGTGGCATTGAACAGAAGATCTTATTTTAAGCTATGCATTTTATTATTATTATTATTATTTTTATTTTTTACATATATGAAATACTGTTCAAAGCCTTCTGCTCCCATTTAGGAGGTTTTGTAGCATGCAAACTTTAATATACAGTAGTAGTACATTTGAAGTGGATCAAAAAAGTTCATCAAAGTTATCCTAAGAAGAAGGTTTTAGGGACAACTTTGATGAAAGGTTTTGATCCACTTCAAATGTTGACAAGTGTATTAAGAGGGGTTCCTTCAACACTTTGCTGCCTCCTTAAGATCTTCGATCATCATCATTAGGTCCAACATATTTGTGGTTTTATTACTTAAGGTATGTTTACAACACAATGCATACAATCTACAGTGTTGACTTTTCATTAAAGATATGTTTATTTATTGAAGAATTTAATGTTATGAATTTGTGTACTCGTAGTTTTTCATTTATTGTTCATTTTGTATTTGTGTGTGTTCTGTATGTACATTTTATTTATGTTTCGAGTTTACTCTACATGGTTTTGAATGTGTACTGTTTGTACAAATTTGCATAGGTTTTGAATTGATGTATGTACACTTGTGTATATTTACATGAAATGACTCCACAATATTTCATTTGTAATTTAAAATATATTTGTTAAAACATATTATTTTATACAAATAAACAATCTAGAAATCAAAGTATGTTTTATATATTATAATAATGTCATGAATACAAGTAAATAGTTTTTATTTTAAAAATAACCCACAGTTGGGAAGGTGCTATGTTAACCCATAGTTGGGTTACTTGTTGGGCTATTTTTAACCCAACATTTTTTAGTGAGTAACTACTGGGTCTGCATTTACTTTATTAGCTTTTTGGCTTTCAACTCTCTCTGTTTGTGGTATAACACAAATTAAACAATACAAAAATGCACTAAAATATTAATGTTTATTAAGTTTAACACATATTTGTCAGTGCTAACGTTATTTATGTACATAAAATGACTTCTGTAAATTTAATTTGATTCACCGAAATGGTGAAGTCTCGTCTTTGACCCTCAAACATGTACATGAACTTGTTACTCACATATTATTGTAGCCTAGTTCGTGCTGAATACAGTGTAATGACACGTTTGCCATTCATATGTTCATAAGAGATTGGTGAATAAAGTCGTTATTTTTTTTGTTTTTGCGCACAAAAAGTATTCTCGTCTCTTCATAACATTAAGGTTGAACCACCTTTCTGGATCATGAAACAGAATGGACGAGTCATAAACCTCTCGGATTTCATCAAAAATATCTTAATTTGTGTTCTGAAGATGAACGAAGGTCTTACGGGTGTGGAACGACACGAGGGGGAATAATTAATGACGTTATTTTCATTTTTGGGTGAACTAACCCTTTATATATGAGAACTCTTGAGTTATTCTTCCAGGAATGGTCGTTCACGCACAGAGAGAGAGAAGGACAAATCATCTCACTTCCTTTGTCTATTTATACCCAAGATGCTAGAATTACACAGAAGTGCATAAAAGTGGTTTTAACCAGTTTAGGGCTGTTTGGAGCAGTATAGGGTATGTTAACGTATGCAGGTTACATAGACTACGTTTACATGGACAGCAGTAATCTAGCTATTGAATATTTTGATTAATGTGTTTACATGAGTACATTTTAGAATATTCCTTTCATGTTTTGACATGTTATAGAACATAGATCGATTGATGGCACACGTCATTATGTCCCCATGCCACGCCGTCCTACGTTCCCTTCAGGATTTCACTTATCAACATACAGTTCGTCTTTGTTTTTACAAGTAAATGCAAAATACAAAAGGAGCGAAAAAAAACAAAACAAAACAAAAATTTGTTCTATACACAGTTTGAGCAGCAAGATTGTGTTCAGTTTTAACTCTCTTACATTTTGTTTTCTTTGAATTAAAAAAATGGCAAAATGTTTATCTTAAGTTTTAAATATAAAAAATACTAATATATTCATGCGTAGTGCATTATAACTAATGTGAGAGACAACTTTAAAATGTTAAAATGTTGAAATTAACAATGAGCAGTACTTTTATTAACCTTATTTAATGTTACAAAACTCTTATTGTAAAGTGTAAAGTGTCATATAAATCCAAATTGCCATCTTTACACACAAAGGCATAGCATAGGTCTATTATATGTATACTTTCACACATTATTTGGCTCTATTTTAGAAAACTTGATGATTATCTAACTGAAATCTAATGCATTTCTGATTTATGTTTCTGTCGCTGCATGATGATTAAATATGCAACTTCGCTGGATAACGAATGCATAAAAGTGAACAAATGGACATAAACTAATGCAAACTTTCCAAAAAAAGCCGAGCTCCTGGAGGCGTGTCTGCTGTAAGTGCCGTGGATGGAGCTAAAGAGTCACGAGCGTGCGCAGCTTTTGCGTAGAGATTGTCTGCAAGCTTTGACATTATTTTAAATAAAAAGGGAACAAAAACGTTCGTGTTGTTTACATCATATGCACTTGCGCGCTGATTGCCAACAAAACACAGACATCTGATGCAGCTTTACTCACGCCCGCGATCTGCAAATCCAGCGTCAAACTGGGACTTGTTTACAAAACATTCATCACCGAAATCCTGGGAACAAACAAACATACATGCACAACTCTATTGCTGCCCCGGAAAAACAAACTTCATCCACTGTTCCCTTAACGCTGGGTTCTTTGGGAAGCTGAAAAAGGTAATCTTTCCCTCATAATCAAAAACACTCCTTTGAACGAAGCGCGTTGATGGGCATGCTCTTGCTCTGGGTGATGTGTGAGCACGCTCTTCCAGGAGAAGTGCCCATACAAGAAAACTTTATGAAGTGATACAGGGCCATACTCAAAAAACGTTCCGAAACTTATCCGAATCTAGAAGGAGTGTATTTGGCACAGAAATACTCCATCATACATCCAACTCGTGTTTTTAAACTTGTTTAGCCATGTTTAGCATGAGAATCCAACTCTTTAACAGTGTAAATAAGTCAGAATGCATGAAATAGCATTACACCCCCCCCCCCCCCCCCCCCCCCCCTTTAAAATTTCACATAAAGGCACAATATGTACAATTTTTGCAGTAAAATATCCAAAAACCACTAGGCCAGTGTTATATATTTTGTTCAGTTGAGTACTTACAATATCCCAGATGTTTCCAACTATTTGTAAATTGTGAGAAAATCACGATTTTAACCAAGGATACGGGAAATGTGAGTGAGTCGCCTGTCAATTGCATCATACCCGCATTACCCTCGGTTTCTGGTTTATTTTGTAGAAACCATGGAAACACCAAAGCCGCCAAGCGAATGCAGAGAGTAACGTTATAACATAATTTTCAACACACTCAAATGTATACAATATGACAAACAGCGCTGCATTACCTCATACGCTTGACCGGAAGAAGCGGAAGCTTCTAATAATAAAAATAATAAAAGATCTGCTGCTCGCGATGCTTGTACACGTCGCATTCGCTCCAGCAGCCTCGTTCAGCTCCAACATCACTCTGTCCTGCTCTGCTTCATACTACTGTAATGTTAATAATCTCATCCATGAACATGATTTCTGCCCGAGTCCTATCCCGATTCTTTTCCACCGGCTGTGAGGTGAAGACCACATTTCCCAAGATTCCTTGCTCAAACTCTGCGTCATCAAGCTACGCCTTTGTTTTGAATAGGCGACCTCTAGCGGCAAAAATATTTGGCCTATACTTATACTCAATCTTTTTATTGAGATGTACTTAAAAGTACAATTAAGTATTCTAAATATACTTCACTTGTAGTTCTGTTCAATCTATTGATTGAGTTGCCTATTAAATACTTTTTTTCCACATAGTTTTACATACTGTCTTGTATACTTGCATTGATTGAAAATATTGATTTAAAAAGAAAACAGATATGTTACTAATTCTGAGTATCTGAATATTTGTGTAGGCTAGTCCACTTGTAGTGTACATAGGAATTTACTTCAAATCTACTTTACTCTTTCCCCACTATTGACAGAATTTTCCGGCTATCAGTGTTTTCACTGTTAT
Organism: Elopichthys bambusa; assembly: GCA_037101425.1. Lineage (NCBI taxonomy): Eukaryota > Metazoa > Chordata > Actinopteri > Cypriniformes > Xenocyprididae > Elopichthys > Elopichthys bambusa. The sequence continues at coordinate 36,114,330 of CM074438.1, read as the reverse complement.
ACAGTAGGGGGCGCTATGACTCATCTTCCAAAAGAGTACAGAATCATAGGAATAGGAAAATAAGTAGTATACTTAGCCCTCTGGGGTCTGAAGCTAATTTGGGGGCCTGGAGTAGTTTTGACATGCCCTGACATTTGTGCTTTTTTCAGTTGCTTATAAACATATTAATGACATAAGTTTCATTACACTGCATTCAGCACAAACTAGGCTACAATAATATGTAAGCAACAAGTATGTACATGTTTGTAGTTTTGAGAGAATTACGTATATGCGTGGTTTTTGAAAAAAAAAAAAAAAAAAACAAGTCACATAATGAGCCATTCAGTCAGGAATGTGACTGAGAGAACCAAGAAAGAATGCAATGACAAAAGAAATATATCATTTTCTTTGTTGAAGTTTATTTAAAATATAGTTAGCTATATAAATGAGAGTCAAAGACACATTTGCAAAGTAAAAAAAAGAAAAAGAAAAACCTTTCCTGCTTCCAGTCAGTGATTATATTCATGCAGTCCAATGTGGGCAAATATCTAGTCACTATGATTCTCAAATCTGTAAGATAAAAGAAAAAACCCTCTGTGAGCATGCTGATATCAGGATCATATCAGCTATTGTGTTAACATTAATATAATGTCCACTCTTAACAGAAAACATGATTTTTGTGATCTTATGCATATACATATTATTGCACATCATGTGAAGACAATTTTGTATAGGTCTATAATATTTTAAATTACAGTACCGGTCAAAAGACTGGACACATATTACTATTTTTAATGTTTTTGAAAGAAGCCTGCATTTATTTGATCAAAAATACAGAAAAAACAGCAATACTGTGAAATATTATTACCATTTAAAATAATGGTTTTCTAATTTAATATACTTTAAAATATAATGTATTTCTGTGATGCAAAGCTGAATTTTCATTATTCATTGTGAACAAAAGCTTCATTGATATGGCACTTGACTATTTCACAGTAAACACTTCACAATCTGTTCAAAACAGGCCAAAGAAATCGTCTAAACATTCGTATTACCTCTATGCCATTTTATGTATTTGTTATATTATAGAGCCCAAATGTTAATGTGCAGTTTAATACGTTGTTAACACATTTTATTTCAGTATTTATTACGTATTTTAGTCGATTGCACTCATCTCAGTATAGTTTAGGAATAGCCAATATGTGTGTAGCCAATATATATGTGTAGTAAACGAAACAGGTGTCTGCGCCATTCATACAGAGACACAGAACATGCAGAATTCATATTTAAACAGTCTTTTTGCCATTTAATATTCACAGACACTATATCGCGATTAGAATAAAAACTTAAGAATAAAACTTACCATTCACAATCATCAGCTTGCTCAAGTTGATCCTCGATCAAAATGAAATTGAAAATGCTCTTCCTCTGAGTTAAATTCTTACAGAATTATTCCTCACCGCATCTCAAAACGATTCACATGAATCTGACAAAGCTTGATGTGTTTTTCCGAGCTGATGCGGGCGTTCACTTTCTGTTGCATGGATTGCCTCAGAATTTGCGTATGAATAGCGCGCAGTCCGTGGGCGTCGCCGCATTAGTGGATAATGAGCTGACTCGCGAACGACTGACATCTCTCTATTTTCAAACAGATGACATAAACAGTGAATATTAGTTTTCGACTTGACTTACATGACTTAAAACCTGACATTTCAGCGTTTCTTTAGACATATGTCTCATGTTTGTGTGATTAGTATTCACTAAGTTAAAGTTCATTTTCTGAGGACTATCAGAATGGACTGCATTCAGAGGGAGACGACAGTTTAGGGTTGGGTTGGTAGTCATGTTAGTTTTCTGTATTTTGCAAAAAGCACAATTTGTTTTTACTGTGAGTATACAATAAAAGAAGACATTCCACAGTTTTTAATAATATATAACTCTTATTTGTACGTCCAAAATTGCTGGAGTATTTTTAGTCTCTTTTTTAGAAGAAAAAAAAACGAGGTGGTACAGCGTGACCACCGACCACTGAGTGTTAAAGTGCAAAAATAATGTATAAAAAGTAAACTATAAGTGTGATGTTATGTTCACTTAGTGTGCATTTTCTCCCTTCGTTTAGGCATATGTGAACACGGCAATCACACTCGGACCCGCACCAAAACAATTGCTCTGAGATCACCTGAACGAGGTGGTCTTGACCCGATTGCAAACAATCTCTCGGGCAGTTTGCTTGTGGTGTGAAAGTAATCCGACCCAATGGACCAATGAACCAAACGATATCATATTTCATAACTAGAAATGTGTTATATAAAATGCAGCAGTGTTTGTGTTACAAACTTACTAGTATTATTAAGCACACGAACGAGGAAATGGAGATAATAGAGTCTTTACTAGAAAATCCGATTGGAGAATACAGGAACATACACCAGGATAAACACGAAACAGTCAAACGTCCAAACGATACCCGACAACATAATCCACAGAAACAGGAACTTAAATACACAGATGAATGAACTCAAATGACGAACAGCTGAGAAGAATGTGATTAGTGTCCATGGTGATAGATTGTGGCGGGAAACTAGAACAAAGGAACACGTGACAGATGAAAACAACAAACAGAAAGTCCATGTAACATTACGCCCCCTCCTGGAAAGGCGCGTCCTCGCGCCATAGAGAGAGGGGAAGGAGGCGGTTCAGGAGGCGGACGGCTAACCGGGAGGAGGCGGAGAACAGGAGTCCAGGGTGGCGCAGGAGGTGGTGAAGTCCAGGAGGTGGCCTTGAACAGGGGCTGCAGGCTGTTGTGCCAGGCACCAGCCAGGGTAGTGCCCCACGGCGGCGTTGATGGAGGGAGGAGCCATGGGAGAGAGTTGAAGACGACCGCCATGGGGAGGACCGAAGTCAACAACGGCGAGGATGGAGCCCACCGCGTAGTTGACGAGCTGAGGAGGTGGAGAGATGGTGACGATCCAAGCGGCTGCGACGGAGCCGCAGTGACGACCTCCTGAGATCGAGGAGGGGATCCGGAGGTCTGAAGACGTGCAGGAGTGACCGAGGGCGGAGACGGAGTCTGAGGTAGGGCGGAGCAAGCCGTAGTGGAAGGGGTGGAGGACCAGAGAGCAGCGAATGGTCCGTAGGTCCGCACCGAAGGCGAAGCGATGTCTGACCCAGGTGGAGCCGACGTGCCGAGGGAGTCCGGCGTGGTCGAAAGGCCGATGGTCAACTCAGAGGTCGAGGGTGGGAGGAGCGCAGGCGCAGGAGTCAAAGCGATGGAAGGAGGCAGCTCGAGACCATCCGAAGCTGGAGGTGGAGCTTCGGGCTCCTCGTGCCCAGGAAGAGGCGGATCCCGACAGGCCCGAGATGGTGCCACGCTACTGAGAGGAGGTGGTATCGAGGGACTGGAGGGAGATGGAGATGACTGGGTGGCACAGATGGCTGTGGACTGGGAAACAGGCTGAAGTTCCATGCAAACATCTAAGATCAGTGGAGAGTCACAGGAATGTTGGTGAAATGGTGGGAGAGGAACGCTGGACGGGACCAGCTGGAATGAAGACAGGGGCAGGACAGGTTTCCTCTCCACACCTCAAGTCCAGCAGTGTTTCAGCGAACTCACTCTCAGTACCGGGGGGGTGGGCGGGGCTCATTTCCGGACCCTCGAGGTCCACCAACACTCCCTCGGCGATGGAAGACTCAGCCGGCTCACACACCTGGTCAGGTACACGCTGCTCGGGCTCCGTGGCAATGTGACCCCCGATCGCTCTTGTGGGCGTGGGCGACTCAATCGCGGCGGTCTCCGTCGCACTACCTGCGGTGGGCTCAGATCGAATATCCTCGCCGTCTGGGTGGTTCTGGCTGGGCACTGGCTGGGGAGTGGGGCTGGCGGCAACCTCAACAGTGAAAGGTGATCCGCAGGATGCCAGCACCCACTCCACATAGGACTCGAAGCTCCCTCGAGGACCCTCCCCGGACAGCTGTGCACGAGTGGTGGAGTTGAGTCCAAAGTACAAGAACGTGCACAGGCAGTAGTCCGGGAAGGTGGTCTGATGTGCGAGATCCAAAAACAGTTCTAAATGTCTCTCGAGGGAGCTTTCTCCCTGCTCAAGGCACATGAGTTTTAGCAAGCATTATAACTGGACATGGTGGTGATCTTGAAATGCCAAGCTGGAAAACAATGGAGACACAGGGAACACAGGCAGGGATCAGTACATTGAAAGGAACAGAAAGGAACCGCTTGTCGAGCTGTCCGCGTGCGGTCCCTTTCTTAGTGCGCCCTCATGGCAGCCGCAGACTGCCAGAAATGTGTATATCAAGTGTCAAAACCTGGGACATGGATGAACACACTCTCTTGAAACGTTTGTAATGCATAATATAAGATTCCCTTACCGGATTCGATACAATCGCGATCAGACAAAACAGTCCTGAAAGATGAAAAGATACTGACTGATTCTCTAGGCGCTCCTTATATACTTCTGCGTTGCGCTATGATGATGTCATAGGCTGTCGCTGGCCAATGGTATTGGATTGGTTTGATTCTTGTCTTTTAAGACATCGGTTCACGTGCAACGTTCTCCATATGCGGTAAAACGCAGAGTTGAGTTCCCCTTTTGAAAGGGAACCAGAGTTTACTCAAACTAATCTTGAACTTACCTGGGTAGAAACTGAAACCAGCTTTGTGCAACAAGCCACAGGAAACACTGAAAAACTAACTCAAATATAAAGTTGTTTTGGTAATCAGTGAGCTCAATCTATAGAAGGACTGAAATAACAGCATTCATTTGGTGTGAAGATTGAATGTTTTTCTTATTCTGTGTTGCAGGTTCAGGCAAGATGAACAGCATTGTTCCCAAGTGCAAAACAAAAGGCACTGACATCTGTGGAATAGGCCAATGGCATTATTATATAATTCGCTCTGATCTCGACTGCTACATGAAGACAACTAATTTAAATAAAGGTTCAGACATCTCTATTTTCAGTCTGCACCCTTCCTGCCAAAATGGAGACCATTACCTTGGTAGTGAAGGCTCCTTTTACATCATCAAGGGCAATTCCTACCGCAGAGTCACCGACCTGACAACAGACAGTGATGCTGTAGTTTACAGCCTTCATCCCAACTGCCGGGGTGGAGACCACTACCTTGCAACCACTGACTATTTTTACATCATCTTCCAAGGAAAAGGCACTTATCGAAGAACAAAAGACATGAATCAAGACCTGGAAACTGTAGAATACAAGATGCATTACAACTGCAGAAACGGTCTCTATTACTGGGGTGTAAAAAGCTACATCTCCTTCCTCAAGCCAGTCTCAGAGTGGGGAGTTGAGTTCTACACCGGTACCAACTTCAGCAAAGAGGAGTGCATTGGTGTCTATTCTTTTCATCCTGATGTTCTTAACTTCCTTCCTGGTGGGCTGTCGGTAACTAAAGGCCCAGCCTTTGGCATTTGGGAGAATATTAAAACTATAACTAATGACAGCAATACACCAGTGAAATGGCAAAAGAAAATCAATAAAAAGGTTGGATACAATAAGGAGAAGATGACCCAGATCACACACAACTGGAAGATAGCCGCATTGATTGAATCTGGAGACCTTGCAGTGTTAATTGCGAAGTTGCAACTCTCCTTTTCTGCAGAATATGGAGGTTCTCATGTCAGCACAGAAAATGAAAGCTGGAACGAAATGACTGAAGTGGAAGAACAACTCATATTTGAGCTGAAGCCAAATGAGTCTTTATATCTGTGGCAGTACAAACTGGGTCTTGGTGAAGAATCAGTGTTGTTCTGCCGTGATTTAAAGATTGACGATGAGCCAAACCCTCCGACTGAAGTCCCGCTGCCACCCGCACGCTCATGAAAACATATCAGGATGCTTTAACTCCAAGGATAACCAAGTGCTTCAGTTAAATACCTTAATTATAACTTCTCAAGTAATTATTTAGGTATATGCATGCTTTGCTTTTTTTGTTTAATAAAGAGGTTTTTCAGTTACAGTCAATGTAATTACAAATTACAACAAGGAAACATTTACACAAGAAGAAAAAAAAAAAGGGTGTTCAGTCTATATTTGTCACAGTTCCCTCTGTTCCTGGACTCCATTTCCCATGATCCTCCTGGTTCCACACCTGCACTCACTTCCTCGTCATCTCCCTATCATCACCTGGACCTGATCATCCACACACCCTTTATAATGGACTCCCTTCACTCCTTGTCGGTGCTTATTGTTAAGCTATGTGTGTTTGGTTGTGCGTTTATTCTCCCTCATGTAACAAATACCCCAGTTTTGTGGATTTCCGTATACGCTTCATCTCTACTGCAACCACCACATAACAATATTAGTGTAGATGTAAAAAAGGGGGAGATTATCCTTTTGAGAGATTTATAATGAGTGATTATAATAAAGGTATTAATCAATAATCAACATTTTATCCTTCTATATATTATATGATTTTTAATTACTTCAAGTGAGATTTTACTTAGTTATAGAAATTACCAGTCTGATTACTGGGATGTGTTCTTTTCATGTATTCTAATATCTTTGGTATCTGAGAGGTGACTAAAGGGTCTGGCCCATGCCAGGAAAGCAGTGCTTGCTCATTTAGCCTGGCTTCCAGAGATGAAATATGGACTTGTTTACCGAGGTTTGAAAGAGGCCCCCAACATATGTTAAAACATATATGTGTTCTTCTAGCTGACCAAGACAGCCGAGGTCAAAGGGGTCAATTCAGTTACAGATCAGTATTGGTGAGATGAACAACTGACACCCTAGGGAGATGGAATAACTTGTTGTTCTCGACATGCTGAGGCCTAGAAACAGTTCTGTGACCTCGGAGGGTCACTGTGTCTAAATCCAGGTCTGGGTGTCGTCTGCCTGATCAATGAAGATATGCTACTTTCCATCAGTCATTGCATATAAATTTACTAAGTTTATATATTTTCTTAGCCAATCAGAATCATTCAACCTGATGTAAGGACGTAGCTTAGACCTTGTTGAAAGGTATAATTGTGGTGTAAAATTGATTGTACACGGAGCGGCCTACAGACTTTTTGTGAGAATTGAAGCTGGCTTCTGCAGATGAAACTGCAAACTATTCTTCAATAAATGTTTTCTTTAATTTACTTCACTTCTGACTCCTGGTCTTCAATCATCATATGTGGTCCTTGGGTCTTTAACTGTAAATTCCCCTACAGTAGTCATAAACATTGTCATAGCATAATCAAAGTCTACTGAAAAGAGTCATGAAAAGAGCTTCATTCTATACTCATGCATTTGGCATTTGCATGTAATTAAAGAGCTTTTTATTTTTCCACATATTTCACTTTGTAGCATATACCATGTGGATTTTGCTTTTACTGAACTGTTGCTAATGCTCAAATAGTGTCATTTTTCAGGCTGGACCAGCCAATTCGCATGTGCAGTCATAAGCGTGCTTCTCAGAACACTGATAGTTTGCAACATATCAGTACAGGAGCTTCCAGTGATGTAATGACTTTTCTCCCATTCATAAGTAACATGAGTGAACCATCTTTGTGTTTCTAAACCTGGGTGCACACTTTTTTGACCCCACTTTATATTAGGTGGCCTTAATAACTATGTACTTACATTTAAATTAATCATTTGATACAATGCACTTATTGTGTACATACATGTTTTTACATTGTACTTATATTTGAAAAATCCCCGCATGTAACTACATCTGTAATTCGTTTCTGTAATTACATTTATAATTACACTGTTGACCCATCCCTTACACCTACCCATACCACCAAACCTGTCCCTAACCTTACCCGTATCCCACCTCAATAACAGCAAAAATGTTTTGCAATACAATATGAACACAATAAGAACATTGTACTTATTTTTTGATGCAAGCACATAGTATTTAAGGCCACCTAATATAAAGTGGGACCGCGATTTTTAATAGTCCTTTACAATTGTTACTCGTCAGACTGTACGAACATGTGATCTATATGCATCGCACATGCCCCTCGTTCAATGCCACAAAAACATGAAGTTTCTACATCTGGGGCCATATTCACAAAACATCTTAAGGCTAAAAGTAGCTCCTAACTTGCCGATTTAGGAGAAACTGGTAACACTTTAGTATAAGTAACACATATTCACTATTAGCTACAACTTTTTCCTCAATAAACTCCTAATTACTGCTTATTAATAGTTAGTAAGGTAGTTGTTAAGTTTAGGTATTGGGTAGGATTAAGAATGTAGAATAAGGTGGTAGCACTTTATTTTACAGTACGCGTACTTTCCTGGTACATATATAGTAATTATGTTGTACATACAGGTAAAAGAGTGGTAACACAAGGTACTTACCTGACATGTATGTATATGGAAACTAATAAGAAACACTGCTGTACTTTCCAGTGGTACATACATGGTAACTACTTTGTACTGTTGAGTAATAACAGGCACTTACTTATAGTGTCCGTATATGGTAACTAACAGACACATTACTTTACTTGCTAATGGTATATACATGGTAACTTTGTAGCACTTATAGACAAGCGTGGGTAATAACAGGCATTTAGCCATGAAACTTGGCTAAAACCAGACGATTACATTACTTTAAATTAGTCTAGCCCTCAAGGTTACGATTATCAACACAATCCTCGTCAGAAAGGCAAAGGGGGAGGTGTTGCTGTAATTTATAGTAATATTTACAGTATTAGTCAAAAGTCTTGGAAGTGATGGTACTTTACGTAACATTATGTAAGTTGACATTTGTGCTGGCTACTGTATACAGGCCACCAGGACACCATACAGACTTTATCAAAGAATTTGCTGATTTTCTATGGGAGTTAGTACTAGCTGCAGATAAAGTCCTTGTTGTTGGTGACTTTAATATCCATGTAGATAATAAAAAAGACTAATTAGGATTGGCATTTACAGACATTCTAAACTCTATTGGAGTTAGACAACACGTGTCAGGACCCACTCATTGTCGTAACCATACCTTAGATCTAATACTGTCATATGGAATTGATATTGAAATTGATATTGATGCTGTTGAAATTCTGCAGCAGAGCGACGACATCTCAGATCATTACCTAGTCTCGTGTATACTACATTTAGTCAAGGCAGCTAAACTGCCTCCCTGCCATAAATTTGGTAGAACCATCACTTCTACTACTAAAGATCGCTTTATAAATAATCTTCCTGATCAGTTTCATCGCCTTAGCATACCAGACAGCTTAGAAGACCTCGATGCTGCAACAGAAACTACTGCCTCTGTCTTTTCCAGCACATTAGACTCAGTTGCTCCTTTGCGTTTAAAAAAGATTAAGGAAATTAATCCAATGCCGTGGTACAACGAGCACACTCGGGCCCTAAAGGTAGCAGCCAGAAAAATGGAGCGCAGCTGGAAGAAAACAAAACTAGAGGTTTTTCACATTTCGTGGAGAGAGAGAATGATTGAGTACAGAAAGGCCTTAAAAAGTGCTAGATCTGCCTATTTTTCAAATCTTTTAGAAGAAAATAAACACAACCCTAGGTATTTATTTGATACAGTGGCTAAATTAACAAGAAATGAAGCTTCAACTTCTGATGTTTCCAAAGAGCACAGCAGTAATGACTTTATGAACTTCTTTACTTGCAAGATTGACAATATTAGAGAGAAAATTATAACCATGCAACCGTCTACTACAGTATTGCGTCAGACGGTGCATTGTAGTGTCCCTGAGGAAAAATTCAATTCATTCACTGCTTTAGGAGAGGAAGAATTGTCTAAACTTGTTAAATCATCAAAATCAACAACATGTATGTTAGACCCTATACCGACTAAGCTATTGAAAGAGATGCTTCTTAATCCTCTTCTTAATATCGTTAATTCGTCTTTATCACTATGATACGTACCAAAAACTTTTATTATTAAACCTCTTATTAAAAAAACACAACTTGATCCTAGAGAATTAGTCAATTACAGGCCGATCTCAAATCTCACTTTTCTGTCAAAAATACTAGAAAAGGCAGTATCATCACAACTATGTTCCTTTTTAAAAAAGAAATAGTATCTGTGAGGATTTCCAGTCAGGATTTAGACTGTACCATAGTACTGAGACTGCTATTATTACTAATGTAATTTCCTGCTACTAAATTCAGAAAAAACAGAGATTCTAATTTTTGGACCAAAAACTTCCTCACGTAATAACCTAGAATACTGTCTAACACTTGATGGCTGCTCTGTTAAGCCTTCATCATTAGTTAGGAACCTGGGTGTGCTCTTTGATACCAATCTTTCATTTGAAGGCCATGTTTCTAGCATCTGTAAAACCGCATTCTTCCATCTTAAAAATATATCTAAATTACGACATATGCTCTCGATGACAAATGCGGAACAGTTAGTTCATGCGTTCATGACCTCAAGGCTAGATTACTGTAACGCTCTACTAGGTGGTTGTTCTGCTCGCCTGATAAATAAACTACAGCTCGTACAAAATGCAGCAGCTAGAGTTCTTACTAGATCTAGGAAGTATGACCATATTAGCCCAGTTCTGTCAACACTGCATTGGCTTCCTGGTAAACATCGGATAGATTTTAAAATCTTGCTAATTACTTACAAAGCACTAAATGGTTTAGCTCCCCAGTACCTGAGCGAGCTATTAATGCATTATAGTCCTTCACGTCTATTGCGATCTCAGAATTCAGGCCAGTTGATAATACCTAGAATATCAAAATCAACTGCAGGAAACAAAAAAAGAAATAGAAGAGACTGTTAATATATTATAAGATTAAAGGAGTCAACATAAAAAGAAGGGCCAACTATTTGGCTTTGAAGTTATGGTTATGGTTAAGCATTACAAAATGCAGATGTCAGTGTCTAGGACTGTATCTACACTTATTTAGACTGAACACCCTTTTTTTTTCTTGTAAAAGCCCAGTTTAGCCACCATATTGGAAGATCTGCAGTTGAGTTGAATGTGTAAGCTTTTAAGAAGAAATTTCATGAGATTTAAAGTATGATTCTGTGAATTTCTTTTAATCATAAACACAAAGTTTCAATAATAATGTCAATAATGGATAGTGTTTTAATTTTTAGTTACACTGACTGTAACTGAAAAATCTCTTTGCTATATTAAAAAATTCCAGCCTCATTTAAAGCAATGCATGCAGATATCTAAATGATTACTTAAGATATTTGATTATCTTTGGAGTTAAACCATCCTGGTATGTTTTCATGATTGTGCAGGATGCAGCGGGACTTCAGTTGGATGGTTAGGATGATCTGTAATCTTTAAATCAGAATAACGTCTCAGATTACGTATGTAACCATGGTGCCCTGAGAACAGGTAATGAGACACTGCGTTTGAAACGCATATGGGGAACGTCATCACGTGAACCGGTGTCTGAAAGCAACTATCAAATCTCACCAATCCTATTGGCCGGCGACAGCCTATGGCGTCATTATAGATGCGACCCAGAAGTATAAAGGAGTGCCTAGAGAAGCAGTTAGTATCTTATCGTCTGAAGGGACTGTTCAGCAGGCAGCCCCGATGCATGGCAAGAAAAGCAGTGTCTCGTTCCCTGTTCTCAGGGAACCATGGTTACATACGTAACCTGAGACGTTCCCTTTCGAAAGGGAACTCTACACTGCGTTTGAAACGCATATGGGGAACGATATACCCATGCCGCCATGCTTGAGGCGAGTGCATGCCAACAAATGGCTAGACAAACGTCAGAACTAGCAGCTTCAACTGAAGTGCTACTCTCCCTACAGGTCAACATAGGCAGTGACAGCACTCCCTATGGCCAACAGCCCAAGCTATAAGCCTCAAAGAGGACTTCCACAGAAGGCCTACTACAGCTGCTTAATGGCTTCTGGGACCAAACTTCTTTTCCGCAGAAAGGAGAGTACGTTTTAAGGGAATGTAAACAGGGGGCCCGAAGGAACCCTAGCCAGTCACTTGTCAGGGGAACAAAGTCAACCCTGAATGCCACCAGGGAGGCCGACCTGGTCTAAAGCAACCTAGTCTTGGCCAACAACCTGTCTGATCACAGAGTCTCGAATCACATTCTTCACACACTTTAGAGAAGATATCCAGTAAGAGTGACTGCAAAAAGGCAGTAACTAACTCACACCAGAACGTAGAGATGGGCATCTTGGAGAACAGGACTCAGCTTAGCGCCTTTTACCCTGAAATGAGGGGAGTAACACTCTGCTCAGGATCTACTCAGCGCCTGATTATTTGCACTGAGGAGGCTGTGCACTCTAAAGGGACCCAACACAGGGGAGTACATTTACCAGCCTAGGGGATGATCCTAGCAAAGGTAACAAACAAAGGGGACAGCAGAAGGGAAATATGAAGTGAACAAACAACAGAGGACCCACAGGGAACACAGGCAGGAATTGTGACATAGCCCCCCTATGTCATAGCCCCCGCTTTCAGGCGCTCCTAACAAGAAGTCCAGGGAGGCGGGGGTGAACACATGGGCTGGAGTGGACTCTTGGGCTGGAGTGGACTCATGACGACCGGGAACACAGATGTAGTGTCCATGATGGCTGAAGACTCTGGTGAGGCACCTGTGAAGGATGGTGACTCTGGCATAGTGGCCATGGTGGCTGGAGGTTCAGGCGTGGCAGCCATCCTGTCCGAAGACATAGGAGGAGTGGCCATCTTGTCCGAAGACACAGGCGAACTGGCCATCTTGTCTGAAGACAATGGCTTGGCGGCCATGATGGGATGAGACTCTGGAATGGCGGCCATGACAGGACGAGACTCAGGAATGGCAGCCATGATGGGATGAGACTCAGGAATGGTGGCCATGACGGGAAGAGACAGCCATCTTGTGAACTGACTTTGGTGCAGAAACTACAGGGCAGGAAGGTACATATAGCACAGGGCTAGCAATCATCAGAACTGGGCATGCTGGTGACTGTGATGGGCCAAGCTCTGTGGCTACTGGAGCTTGGTGTGTACTGCCCATCCCCAAAAAATGTTTAGGGGAAGTGTCCTCCTCCATCTCCCCAACAGTGAAAGAGGAGAGGAACCAGCCAACAGCAGAGCATAGTCCAGAAACTCAATGAGTGACCCTCAAGGACCATCACGGATGAGCTTAGATTGATAATATTCATTAAGTCCATAACAGAAGAAGTCTATGAAAGCATAGTCTGTGAGGTTAGAGAAATTGGCAATGTTCAGAAAGTCCTGGATATGGTCCTCGAGTGGTCGATGACAAATACATCAGCTGTGATTTTGAGACTTGTATGAGAATGGCAGACGTGTCTACAGAATCTCGCCCCTCCTAAAAAAGAAAAAGACATAAAACTGACATTTCCTGTGAAATCTGACAGCTCAAATTTTATTAGTATAAACTTAAAGCTGTGAATCGGGGTAAAGCAGAGAAACAGTGTTGATTTTGAGTATCCATTTGCTCAATAATAGATTTTTGTTCATTTTTAACCAAAAAAAAAATCTTCCATAATGCAGCTTTAAATTCCACCATGAAAGTCTGCACATGACTTCTTCTTTCTGTCACAGGGACTAAATTTACATATTCTGCATATTTCTTCAAAGCCTTCACACATCAGACAGATGCTGTCTGGGAGTGGATACACCACAACAATGTTTTTTTCGTAAAGAAATAGAATGGCAATGAAAACACCAAGACTTTAATAGCAGTATCCAGCTTTATTAAACATATTAAAAGCAAAATCCATATGGTATATGCTGTAAAGTAAAATATGTGGAAAATAGGTAAAAAAAAAAAAAAAAAAAGCTTTTAATTACATGTATACGCCAAATGCACGAGTACAGAATGCATCTCTTTTCATGAATCTTTTGTGAATCAAACGCTTCAGTAGACTTCGGTTACACTATTCCAATATATGACTGCATCTACAATAATATACAATAGGCCCCAATTTTTCTAGCAAAACTTTCCCAAAGCCCAGTTTAGCCATCACATTGAAAGATCTGCAGTTGTGTTAAATGTGCAAGATTTAAGAAGAAATTTCATGAGGTTTAAATTAGATTCTGTCCGTTTCTTTTAATCATAAACAGCAAGTTTCAATAATACCATAGTGGACAGTGTTGTAATTTGTAGTTAAATTGACTGTAATTGAAAAATTTCTTTGCTATTAAACAATTCTAGCCTCATTTTAAGCAATGCATGCAGATATCTAATCACTTGATAAGTTATAATTAAGGTATTTTAACTGAAGCACTTGATTATCCTTGGAGTTAAAGCATCCTGATATGTTTTCATGATCGTGCAGGTGGCAGCGGGACTTCAGTCGGAGGGTTTGGCTCATCGTCAATCTTTAAATCACGGCAGAACAACACCGATTCTTCACCAAGACCCAGTTTGTACTGCCACAGATATAAACGCTCGTTTGGCTTCAGCTCAAATGTGAGTTGTTCTTCCACTTCAGTCATTTCGTTCCAGCTTTCATTTTCAGTGCTGACATGAGAACCTCCATATTCTGCAGAAAAGGAGAACTGACACTTCGCAATTAACCCTGCAAGGTCTCCAGATTCAATTGAGGCTGACGCGGCTATCTTCCAGTTGTGTGTGATCTGGGTCATCTTCTCCTTATTGTATCCAACCTTTTTATTGATTTTCTTTGTCCATGTCACTGGTGTATTGCTGTCATTAGATATAGTTTTAATATTCTCCCAAATGCCAAAGGCTGGGCCTTTAGTTACCGACAGCCCACCAGGAAGGAAGTTAAGAATATCGGGATGAACAGAATAGACACCAAAGAACTTATCTTTGCTGAGGTCGGTACTGCCACAGAACTCAACTCCCCACTCTGAGGCTGGCTTGAGGAAGTAGCAGTGGTTTGGCATGCCCCAGTAATAGAGACCATTTTGGCAGTCTGGGTGCAGTTTGTATTCTACGCTATTTGTGTCCTGATGCAAGTCGTTTGTTACTCGATAAGTGCCTTTTGCTTTGAAGATGATGTAATATTTGCCAGAGGTTGAGAGGTAGTGGTCTCCACCCTGGCAGTTGGGATGAAGGCTCCAAACTTGAGCACTGCTGTCTGTCGTCAGGTTGTTAACTCTGCGGAACGACTTTCCCTTGATGATGAAAAAGGAGCCATCTTTACTACCAAGGTAATGGTCTCCATTTTTGCAGGCAGGGTGCAGACTGAAAACAGAGATGTCTAAACCTTCTTTTACATCAATTGTCTGCATATAGCAGCCGAGATCAGAGCGGATTATATAATGGTATTTGCCCTCTGCACAGAAGTCAGTGCCTTTTGCTTTGCTCTTGGGAATAATGCCGCTCATCGTGTCTGAACCTGCAACACAGAGTAAACCAAGCATTCAATCTCCACCCCCAATGAAATGCTGTTATTTGAGTCCTTCTATAGTTTGAGCTCACTGATTACCAAAACAGCTTCATGTATGAGGCAGGAAAAAAATAACGCTAACCAAAGATATAATCCTACGCTTTTATTCAAATGCATTTAATCATCCATTAGAAAAGACCATTTTTATTTTCAATGCACAATATGCATAATTCAATCAGGTAAAGCTTTAAGCATAAAAGGTTCATAATTAAATGTTCTCTAATCCAACCTGTTATATTTCTTAATTAGGGTAATGAAATTAACATTTGACTCTACTGAGCCTACAGAAAGAAGGTAGAGGCTTGCAAAATGGGGGGAGGACTTGCACCATTGTTTATTTAACAGCTGTGGTGGTGGTTAAAGCTATATCTCAGGTTTCGCTTCCATCTGGTATCTTTCCATTCCGTACAATCAATTTTTATTTTCTCAGAATACAGGTATTCAAAAAAAATTATGAGCCCACAAATGGTAAGTATTAGAAACGTACTTACTTGGACAACTGTAGACTACAACACTGAGTCTCCTCGATCAAGTCTGAGATGCTTGTCTGACAGATTTCTGTCTTAAATAAAGCCCCTCAGAGGGCTGGACAAACACACCCACAAACCTCAGGGCAAACCAGTCAGCAACAGGAATTACCATATGCCGTGTCTAGTTTTGGTTTTGTTCACTGTTCGTGATTCATGTCTTATTTTATGGTTTTTACAGTTATGTTTCCTGTTTTGCCATGTGCTCCCCTTTGTCATGTTAAGTCAAATCAAGCCAAGCCAAGTCTTTGTTTTATGTTTGATTATGTTTGGAATTAATAAGCTGCACTTGGGTTCTTCAAGCTCACCTCCATATCAAGTCAGTGCAATACTACACTGACGTGAAAAGGTATTTGCCCCTGTTCCAGTTTCCTCTATTTGTGCAGAGTTCCTACTACGGATTTTAAGAGTGAAATGCAAACACTTTTCCAGCACTTTCAAGCAGTGGCTGCCAGTGCTTTTTTGAAGAATATAAATACAATATACATATGTACTTAATAAATATCATTATCCATTATTTGTGACACGTTGAAAAGTGCAATATGAATGTCAGACCATGGCAAATAAAAGTTTGTTTCCATTTGCTCCGACAGCAAAACAAAAATCCATTTAAATAAAACTAAAAATGTAAAAGATTTGATGTTTAACTAAAATAAAGTCAATTTGCTGTGATTTGTATGGTTAAATCATCGAAGGTCAGCAGTGACGGTGGTCTGATTCGGTCCATGTACTTTTACATCCTTTATAACCATGATGAGAAAAGCAAAGATGTTACAAAGTGACATTCAGGCAGGCAAAGGAGGAGGCAGAGAAGACAATCCTCGTGCAGCTTGAGTTATTAAATAATAATCCACAAGACAAATGGACACAGACAGGAACAGGTACAGCGAAAACGACTGACAAACCAACCAACCAAGCACAAGGGTATTTATGCAGAGGAGAACACAAGAGCTATTGAATCACTATATAACTAACAAGGAGAAGGGTGTGGTCAAATGAGAAGCCATGGCAGCAAACAAGGGTAGCAAAGGAACAGGCACCAGACAGGAAGTGAACATAGAAACATAGAAGCAGTGGAGAATACACTTCAACATAAAAAATTAATTTAAAAAGGGTATATACGTACAAAGTACATAAAAACAAAATATATTAAGAGATTTTTTTTTTAGAAAAAAAAAAGTCAAGTATTGTGATTAAACACATGTACAAATTTCACCACATGCAACAGAGTCTGAGCATTAATTATCTGTGTCACGGATGGGTGACACAGATAAGGGTGGGTTCTGAGAGCGTTTCAGATGTAAGGGTGGGTTCTGAGAGTGTTTCAGACGTAAGGGTGGGTTCTGAGTGCGTAAGGGTGGGTTCTGAGAGCGTTTCAGACATAAGGGTGGGTTCTGAAAGCATTTCAGATGTAAGGGTGGGTTCTGAGTGCGTTTCAGACGTAAGGGTGGGTTCTGAGAGCGTTTCAGACATAAGGTTGGGTTCAGAGAGCGTTTCAGTCATACGGGTGGGTTCTGAGTGCATTTCAGATGTAAGGGTGGGTTCTGAGTGTGTTTCAGACGTAAGGTTGGGTTCTGAGAGCGTTTCAGATGTAAGGGTGGGTTCTGAGAGCGTTTTAGACGTAAGGGTGGGTTCTGAGAGCGTAGGGGTGGGTTCTGAGAGTGTTTCAGACATAAGAGTGGGCTCTGAGAGCATTTCAGATGTAAGGTTGGGTTCTGAGTGCGTTTCAGACGTAAGGGTGGGTTCTGAGAGCGTTTCAGACATAAGGTTGGGTTCTGACAGACATAAGGTTGGGTTTCAGACATAAGGTTGGGTTCTGGGTTCTGAGAGCGTTTCAGACGTAAGGTTGGGTTCTTAGAGCGTTTCAGTCATAAGGGTGGGTTCTGAGTGTGTTTCAGACGTAAGGGTGGGTTCTGAGTGTGTTTCAGACGTAAGGGTGGATTCTGAGAGCGTAAGGGTGGGTTCTGAGAGCGTTTCAGGCGTAAGGGTGGGGTCTGAGTGCGTTTCAGGCGTAAGGGTGGGTTCTGAGTGCTTTTCAGTCATAAGGGTGGGTTCTGAGTGCGTTTCAGGCATAAGGGTGGGTTCTGAGTGTGTTTCAGACGTAAGGGTGGGTTCTGAGAGCGTTTCAGACGTAAGGTTGGGTTCTGAGAGCGTTTCAGGCGTAAGGGTGGGTTCTGAGAGCGTTTTAGACGTAAGGGTGGGTTCTGAGTGTGTAAGGGTGGGTTCTGAGAGCGTTTCAGACGTAAGGGTGAGTTCTGAGAGCGTTTCAGGCGTAAGGGTGGGTTCTGAGAGCGTTTCAGACGTAAGGGTGGGTTCTGAGTGCGTTTCAGGCGTAAGGGTGGGTTCTGAGAGCGTTTCTGAGAGCGTTTCAGACGTAAGGGTGGGTTCTGAGAGCGTTTTAGACGTAAGGGTGGGTTCTGAGTGTGTAAGGGTGGGTTCTGAGAGCGTTTCAGACGTAAGGGTGAGTTCTGAGAGCGTTTCAGGCGTAAGGGTGGGTTCTGAGTGTGTTTCAGATGTAAGGGTGGGTTCTGAGTGCATTTCAGACGTAAGGGTGGGTTCTGAGAGCGTTTCAGACGTAAGGTTGGGTTCTGAG
The DNA here is from genome assembly GCA_037101425.1 of Elopichthys bambusa. NCBI lineage: Eukaryota > Metazoa > Chordata > Actinopteri > Cypriniformes > Xenocyprididae > Elopichthys > Elopichthys bambusa. The sequence goes on along the minus strand of CM074438.1, from coordinate 36,095,927 downwards.
AGTGTTTCAGGCGTAACGGTGGGTTCTGAGAGCGTTTCAGACGTAAGGGTGGGTTCTGAGTGCGTAAGGGTGGGTTCTGAGAGCGTTTCAGGCGTAAGGGTGGGTTCTGAGAGCGTAAGGGTGGGTTCTGAGAGCGTTTCAGGCGTAAGGGTGGGTTCTGAGAGCGTAAGGGTGGGTTCTGAGAGCGTTTCAGGCGTAAGGGTGGGTTTTGAGAGCGTAAGGGTGGGTTCTGAGAGTGTTTCAGGCGTAAGGGTGGGTTCTGAGTACTTTTCAGTCATAAGGGTGGGTTCTGAGTGCGTAAGGGTGGGTTCTGAGAGCGTTTCAGGCGTAAGGGTGGGTTCTGAGAGCGTAAGGGTGGGTTCTGAGAGTGTTTCAGGCGTAAGGGTGGGTTCTGAGTACTTTTCAGTCATAAGGGTGGGTTCTGAGAGCGTAAGGGTGGGTTCTGAGAGCGTAAGGGTGGGTTCTGAGAGTGTTTCAGGCGTAAGGGTGGGTTCTGAGTACTTTTCAGTCATAAGGGTGGGTTCTGAGTGCGTTTCAGACGTAAGGGTCGGTTCTGAGTGCGTTTCAGACGTAAGGGTGGGTTCTGAGAGCGTTTCAGGCGTAAGGGTGGGTTCTGAGAGCGTAAGGGTGGGTTCTGAGTGCGTTTCAGACGTTAGGGTGGGTTCTGAGAGCGTTTTGAGAGCGTTTCAGGCGTAAGGGTGGGTTCCGATAGTGTAAGGGTGGGTTCTGAGAGCGTTTCAGGTGTAAGGGTGGGTTCTGAGAGTGTAAGGGTGGGTTCTGAGAGCGTTTCAGGCGTAAGGGTGGGTTCTGAGAGCGTAAGGGTGGGTTCTGAGTGCGTTTCAGACGTTAGGGTGGGTTCTGAGAGCGTTTTGAGAGCGTTTCAGGCGTAAGGGTGGGTTCTGAGAGTGTAAGTGTGGGTTCTGAGAGTGTTTCAGGCGTAAGGGTGGGTTCTGAGAGTGTAAGGGTGGGTTCTGAGAGCGTTTCAGGCGTAAGGGTGGGTTCTGAGAGCGTAAGGGTGGGTTCTGAGTGCGTTTCAGACGTTAGGGTGGGTTCTGAGAGCGTTTTGAGAGCGTTTCAGGCGTAAGGGTGGGTTCTGAGAGTGTAAGTGTGGGTTCTGAGTACTTTTCAGTCATAAGGGTGGGTTTTGAGAGCGTAAGGGTGGGTTCTGAGAGCGTTTCAGACGTAAGGGTGGGTTCTGAGTGTGTTTCAGACGTAAGGTTGGGTTCTGAGAGCGTTTCAGACGCAAGGGTGGGTTCTGAGAGCGTTTCAGTCATGAGAGTGGATTGTGGGTGCGTTTCAGACATAAGGGTGGGTTCTTTGGGTGTTTTTCCCCCCCAAACCACTTCACCAGAAATCCAACCCTGCAAATAATTTCACTGTGATGGGTAGGTTTTAGGGATCAGTGTTTGGTAGGAAATCAGTGACACCAATAAAATCTGCAGCGCGGCATTACTTGCTGATGTCACACTTGGATGATGCTCTTCTCAGTCCACTGCAGTGACTGCAGGCTGTAGCAAGCCCTACTGAATGACACTGCAAGTCTGCTGCCAGAACCCCCCCCCCCTTCAGGGGTGAAGCTGTTATTTAGTCAGAGACAGTTCTGTCCACCGCAGTCGGCAGCGAGACGCAGATCCTTCTTGACGGTTCTGTTTGCTTGTGGAAAGGTAAAGATGTGTTACTGCTGTTCCCTATGTTATCTATTTCTTTTTTTTTAAATTATTGGCCAACCATGCTAGTTAAAGAAATATATTGTTTATTTATGTATATGTTTGATTATTTTTGATAAATGGTTTCGTATTTTTAATATTATTTAGTATTTTGTAAATTTCATATGACAGCATATTTTTTCCCTATATTATATTGAGGTTTATTTAGGTATGTTTTATTCTTTGTATTTTGGATATATCCGACATTTATCTTTATTTGTCATATGTTCTAGTTAATTTTTTAGTGAGTTCCATGTGAGTAGTATTAATTTAACTGCAGCCACAACTATATTATTTCCTTTTATAATTTGCATTGTAATTTTGATCTTGATTGGTAACTTATGCTGCCTTCACATGCTATCGAACATTTGGTAATTCCCACTTCTGAAGCTCAGTGCATTCGTGTTTCAAAATGGGAGGGCGTTCATGGACCCTCTGATGTCGTGTTTACCACTGGGAAGTTCTGAAATAATTTTGATGCCCAAATTGCCGGCCATAAACTTTAAACGGGGAGAAATACTGCTGTGACAGGTATGATTTATTTGTTTTATTTCCCACAAGAGCTAGATCGCCTTGTCTTATCATTAATGTAGTACATATTACATATATGAATAATAATTAAAAGCATATTTTATGTATGTAAAATAGCCTGCATTTGAGCAGAATTGCAGAATCGTCAGCAAGCAGACTATCTAGATACAGAAAAAAATGTTTGTGAATGTTTATATGGTTGTCAATGCCTATAATATTGGCTTTAATAAGATTTTCCCAATAAACAGGCAAGAATAAATCTGGTGTCCTCCATGATTCCTGTTTCCGGCAACAAAGCACTTGAATAGAAAAAGAGCTCGTAATCACGACTTCTGAAGTGGGAATTATGAAATTTAGCTGTGTCAGTTCTGTGATGAATGTGGGGGATGTTGCTGACGAGAAGGATTGCTGTTTACCGCATAGCACTGTCGTCCCCACCCGTTAACCCCCCACCCCCTTCTCTGCCCCGCCCCGCCAGGCCCCGCCCAGTCCCAAGACCAGAGCCTTATATGATTTTGTGGGAGCTATGATTAAAAAAATAAATAAAATAATAGAATTATTCACATTTTCTCATTTTATTTGTCTTATCCTATCCTGATCTTATCCTAGAATGAGTAAATTAAGGCTAATGCTAAATTTAGTTTAGGCTTATGCTTAATGGCAGGCTAACCAAACTAAATGTATATTTATTTATTTATTTATTTTTTTAGAGGGCTCTAACTCTGACGCTTCCACTACCAACATCTACACAACTTGGAAAAGACGCAGCTTCCTCTGCATTAGGTAGGCCTAAGATATTTTTTACTCTTTGTCATTCATTATACATTTTTAATGTTGAAGATATGATACACATAACAGTATGAAATGTAGATTATAGGGGTATAGCTTGTAGAGTATAGCTTGAGCCCCTGCCCCTTTGATCGCGAAAGTGAAAGTGCCCTTTGCGGTCGCATTGCGGTGCCCCCGCGTTCCCATTTCTCCTCCCCTGGAACGCGATTTCTACCGAGGAAGACCCACAACACAACCACCCCCCCACCAGCGGTGATCCACAGGGATCTCTTTATCCATATAAAACACTCAAGTATGTAATATATATCTCCTGATTTTGTTCTGACAGCTGGGGGACTAAATGGCTCAAAAACTGCCTTCTCTTTCTGCGTGGAACAACACTCGACCTTCATGAAGATCTAATGTTTGCTATTTTCTAAAGACATCCATGATGCGGAGGACATAGTGAGGCTTCTTAAGCCACTAAAAATGGCCACCACTGTGCTGTGTGATGAAAAAACCCAAAAGCATGAGCTGAAGAAAGTGCTTCCATGTTCCAGCACTTTCTTCAGCTCATACTCATCGGTCTCGTTCACTGCCATCCCACTAAGCAAAGACATGTCCAAAAGACGTCAGTTTAACATCTTTGTCGAACGTTCAAAAGACACCCACCAAGGAGCCAGAATGAAAGTTGACGTCCAAGTGACATCCGTACATTAACGTTTTTATGTCATTTTAGACGTCTGTTCAACGTCACTTACAGATGACATAAAAGACGTCCTTTTGTTGAAAAGGCGTCCCCTGAGGAGCCAGAATGAAAGTTTTTATGACGTCTTCTGAACATCCGATATAGATGTTCATGGAACCTCTGTACAAGGTTAAAAACTAGTTTAAACGTGGTCACTGTGGACATTTTCAACGTCTTATAAGGTCTCATTTAGACATCATTTATACTGTTTCTGGACAAAATAAACACTCTCAGGATGCATTAAATTAAAACACATTTTTTTTCAATGTAATTTCAATCAAAGTAGTATATTGACAGATTTGCTGAACTTCCAGCCTTGTAAACATGTAATAATTATCATGACAACATAAAGCACTGACAAACAAGCCAGGTGTAAACGGTAAAATGAAAGTCTAAATCAAACTAAAGTGCAGCTTGCAAAAATATAAAAACAAATCTGTGGCTTTACCACACTCAGTATTTAGATCATTCAAGATCACTGTAATAAAGATATATGTAAACACTTTTTAAACACTGTTTGTGAACTTTACTAGTCTTTAAATAAATAAATAAATAAAAATATATCTTCCTCCCCGCTGAACTCAAGCAAAAGTGATGGTGCGCCTACTGGCATGGAGCAGAGCGAGTATTTTCAGTTCATTCCTATGGAACTTCCAGAACAAGCACTCATTCGAAAGCTTTTACAAATGTATGCAGTTCACGTACCCGGGTTGGTTGCTTTCCATTACAAATGCAGTGCCCGACATTAAGCGTTCTTCTTAAGTGAATGAGCAATTTAATTGTCTTAATAAAAAAAAAAAGTTATCCCAGGGATTTATAGATACGTATAGATACGTTTAAAATGGCTAAAATAGCTGCGCTGGCTCCCGATAGTACCGGACATTTAACATCAAATGAGCCACTTAGACAAGTGAGTTCAGCAGTTTATGTGCAGCGCTAAACTAATATATGATCATCATTTCATGCTAGTATCATGTAAAGTTTAGGGACAGTAGACACGATTACTCTGGACACTCTGCATAGCCTCGGACTGCTACGCCAGCTGGACCTAGTGGCCCATGAAGCAGCAAAGTCTTACACAAGCACCGCCCGCTTCCAGAGGAGACGGAGGTGGTGCGACAGGAAACAAAAGTGTTGCAGTCAGGGAGGGTTAACAGCTAAGCTAAAGGCTAACCCATGGAGAACATCGCTTCTATCCATTCTGCTCGCTAATGTCCACTCCGTGGAGAACAAATTGGACAACCTGAAGCTGGACCTAACAACAAACCGGGAGATAAGAGATGGCTGTGCCATAGTTCTGATGGAAACATGGCTAAACCAATCCCCTCTAGATGACACTGTGAGTATGGAGGGGCTAACAATACTCAGGTCAGACAGGAGCTGTGCTCTCAGTGGTAAATCTCGGGTTGCGGTGTGTGCGACCAACAATCAACACATCAATGTGGAGGAGTATGCTGCGTCTGTGTCCGCATATATTCAGAAGTGCACGGAGGATATATGTGTCCCCAAAAACATCACCACACAAGCTAATCAAAAGCCCTGGATGACCGGCGAGGTACATGCAACGCTAAAAGCACGAAATGCTGCGTTCAAAGCTGGTGACATGGTGGCGCTCCGAACAGCAAGAGCCAACCTGAACCATGCCATTAGGGTCGCAAAACGGGCCTATAGCCAGAAAATACAGGGTTTCTTCTGCGAACCTACGAACACTGCATTGTTAGATTGCCTGCCTTTGATTTCCTCTGCCTTCTTTGGATATCCTGCCTACATCGTTACAGTCTCTCCTCAGCTGATTAAAAAGGTTGACTCTGCAATGTTTAATTTCATATGGAAAAACAAAACTCATTATATTAATAAATCCCAGATGATTAAAGATGATAAAAATGGAAGTCTGAAAGCTACTGAATTTGAATCAATGATTGGAGAACTCAAACTGAATTGGATAAAATCATATTTAAGTAATGTTCAAGTATATGTTGAAGTATACTTTACATAGTAAGTATACTAATATCAATGTACTAGAAGTATACTTGTAAGTGTACTATTTCAATACTGCTTGGGACTAATAATGCTTGGCTAAGTGTACTATAAGTGTAACAGTAGGAAACTTTTAGAGGATAACTAGTTGACAACTATGTTTCTCATCTGTACTGCATCTGTACTACAAGTGAACTTATAAGTATACTAGTTGTTTACTATTTTAATACTTGTATTAATTTGTTTTTGTTTATGTAAGTACAAGAAGTGTACTCTCAGTAAACTACTAGTTCCCTTTCGATAGGGAACTCACACTACATTCTGAGACACTTTTGGCGGAATGCCTCCACGTGACTGGTATCTGAAGCAACTGTAAAATCCTATTGGCCGGCGACAACCTATGGCATCATATTAGTGCGACCAGGAAGTATATAAGGGGTGCCTAGAGAACATGTCATCCTCTTTTCGTCTTCAGTGAGTGTTTGTTTGTAGTGATTGTTATTTCTAAGGTAAAAGAAATGTCTGACAAGCGTTTTGAGCAGTGTGCCGACCCGTGTCCGAGATTTCTGACACCTGGTGACACACATGACATGTGCGTTCACTGCCTGGGTTCTGCCTCTGTTCTCAAGGGAGCTGTTTGCATGCACTGCAAGCATTTCCCGCTGAGGATGCTCTGCTTTCTTCTGTCTATCTTCTCGAGAGAAGAGGTACAGGCATCTGTGCCCAGTGGCTCGGGTCCCTCTCGCGCTAAGGTGGAGAGAAGACTAGGGTCATGGGGTTTATAGATGAAGCTGGCTGAGTTTGAGAGTGGAGTAAAACTCTCGGCAGCTCACGAGAGAGTTCTGCTAGAAGAGGGTGCAATATCTCTTGGTTCAGCAGACAGTGCTTTACTGGCACCATGCCAGGAAGAGCAGGTGATGGCTGGTGATGGCTCGCGGCCACCCTGCCCCGCGTATGAGGAGCTGTTAGGCATTATGGAACATGCTTCAGACAGGCTAAACCTGTCGTCAACTAGTTATGCGTTAGGTAAGAGACCTTTCGTGGGAGATTAGACATATGGTTTCTTTCCGGCCACAACCCTCCAGCTCCTGTGAGCCTTCCATTGCTTCCCAATCTCAATACTGAGATCAAGAAAGCATGGAAGAATATGTATTCAACCCGCATCCACCAACATAGGCATGCGAAGTATGCAAATGTTGAGGGGATGCGTGAGCATGGATACGTGGCAATGCCAACGATCGACGAGACTATCTTGCAGGTGGTGGGGCAGCCATCGACCCTTAAAGCTCCTGCCCTGCCTACAAAGCATACACAGCAGCAGGTCAGGCTGGCGCATCACTGCACACCATGGCTGATTTGCTGAAAGACTTGGACCAGGGCCAGGGTTTTTCTTCCGCTTCCGGGGCAAATGCTGGCGCAGTTGGCAGCCGCTGCTTCTGGATGATTCATTGATTTGGTTTGGTTTGCTGTGTTTATGTAGTGGTTTAGCTACTATGCACTGAAATAACTTACTGTACCCAATCGCGGTTGTTGCCGGCCTGCCTACTTTGATTGTTCGACATTGTTTTGCCGCTCTCTCCTCTTCCTGAGATCTACTGTCCTCTGCCTTGAGGTGGGAAAATATGAGGATTGCCGAGCTGCCGGTATTGGCTTCATTTGTCTGGATTATCCTTTCATCGATCAGACATGTAGCCTCGACATTTCGATACTCGGCACCGGAACTTCTTCAACTTCGTTTTTGCCACTCCGAGTTACCATCAGTGTTGTTCTCCAATAAGGATATCATCTACATACCTCGCCGTAAATATGCCCATCGGGGTTCTCGACAGAGCTACAACATTAATGATTCAAGCACAATACGAACATTCTGGTCTTCAAAATCTCGTCCAACAAGGAAAACATCACGGTCCATTGACCAGAGCGTGTTAGCGATCCCTACCAGGTCAGCTACTACAGGCTCTCAAAGTGACATCCTTTCCTTTGGAATCTGCGATCACTCTAACAAAGTTTGACTTTTTTTGCTTAACTGAGACTTGGCAGTATTAAGATTATTTTGTGCATCTTAATCAGTCTACACCTCCGGGTAGGGATGCACCGATACCGATACCAATACCAGTATACCCGATACCAAGCTTGTGTACATGTACTCGTACTCATAAAAATACCCCCGATATCAAAGACCAATACCTCACGTGACATAACTGACAGTATTTTCCGTGCACAGAGACACCGATGGCAGCAGCAGAAACAATGTCAGCCTCAGAGGTGTGGAAATACTTCAAAATTAATGATGACAACCCACACATTGCGAACTGCATGCTTTCAATCACAATTCGTTATCGATTAGTGAAGGCGGGATAGGCGGAATCACGCTGAATGACACAGACCAGAAGCGCTCTCTCTCTCTCTCGCACGCGATCCCAGTTCTTTCAGACAGCGCACGATCAGTTCTCCTTGTGCCTGAATGGTCAAATGCACACATAGTTGTCAAAATGTCCATTGTGTGGAGTATCTCACGTAAATACAGTCGGTTATGGCTTAAGTTGACGTAAACATTTGGGTGAAAACAGGATATGTGTTAAATAAATGTATATGTGGTAAATAAACCTACTGTATCTGAAAAACAAGTTTATTTAATTTGTATCTCTATAGCATTTGTTGTATTGTTTGTAATTTGTTTACACCTGCAAGCCCCGCACGTCAGGTCGCAGTGGAGGTCTTGCAGTCATATACAACGAGTAACTGTGCCTGAATTCACTTCATTTGAGTCCATTGTTTTACAAATTAATGGCCCATTTCCGACTGTTCTTGTTAATGTTTATCGTACACCTAAGGCCAACACTGACTTTTTAAAAGACTTTTCTATGTTTTTAACTTTTATCAGTTCTTTGTCACCTAATATGATTGTGGTTGGTGATTTTAATATACATGTCGACAATGAAAGTAGTACTTACACAAAGGATGTTTTATCCTGTCTTGATAGTTTTGGTATACAACAATTTATTAATTTTTCTACTCATTCGAAAGGCCATACACTTTATCTTGTCTGATCATCTGTTGGTATCCTTTAAAGCATGTTTAACATTATTCAAGTGTAATCAAAGTCATACCATCTCATTTCCTAATATTAAGAACATTGATATATCAGCAATTACTGAAGGACTAGCTACCCTCTCCAGTAAAGACAATCTAACAACTTTGGATACCATTATAATGATGTGCTTCAATCACTTCTTGATACCTACGCCCCGTTAAAATCCAGGACTGTTTCATTTGTTAATTCTGCCCCTTGGTACACCCCGATTTGCGTAGGCTGAAAGCTCAAGGTCGCCGTCTGGAGCGTCTGTATGTTAGAACTAGACTCGTTGTCCACAAACAGATGTACTCTGAGCATATGAAAAACTACAAAACTGCTATCTCTACAGCTAAATCTGATTATTATTCACAGTTAATTATGTCTAATAAAGGGAATGCAAGAAACCTTTTTTTTTCTGTTATAAAAGATATTTCAAAGCCTCCTGATTCTATATTGTCATATTTGCACTTAGCTGATTTATGTGATGCTTTTTTGATTTCTTTTTAATGCAAAAATAGAAAATATTCACCAGTCTTTGTTAGTAACAGATGTAGCCTGGTCTTCATTTTGTTTCTGTCTTACACAGTCACTTAACTCTACTCTCTCTACTTTTAAACTTCCAACAGTAGATGGAATAACTTCAGTTATTCGGAAACTAAAACTACTTGTCAATTAGACCCTCTTCCAACTCAATTAGTTAAAGCCTGTCTGTCAGTTCTTTTGCCTTTTATTACTGAGATCATTCATTCTTCTCTCATTTCTGGCACTGTTCCTTATTTATTTAAAACTGCAGTCTCCAGTACTCAAGAAGCCAGGTGCAGATCCAAATAATTTTGATAATTTCCATCCAATCTCTAATTTGACATTTCTATCAAAATTCTGGAAAACATTGTTGCAGCTCAGGTAAATGACCATCTTTTATTGAAAAACCTTTACAAACAATTTTAATCAGGTTTTCGTTCCTATCATACTACTGAGAATGTCAAGATTTCAAATGACTTATTAGTAGATGCTGACTCAGGACTCTAATCTATATTAATTCTTCTTGATTTAACTTCAGCATTCAACACTGTCTCATGAAATCCTTTTAGACAGACTGCAATTCATTGGAATTGTTGGTACTCCTCTGGCTTGGTTCACATCATATTTCTCCGGCCGTACTCAATTTGTTCAATTAAGCCAGTTCAAATCTAAATCTAAATCTTTTCGGCACCTCCATAGAGGCGGTGGTTGGAGAGTTCAGGGAGGCAAGGGCGCGCTCGGCTGCATTTAAATCATGCATACCGCGCCAGTCCAAGCCTGCACCCAGGCAGCCAGGGGGCTCTGGCCCATCTTGGGTCGAGGACCATAGACTGGGACAGAGGGCATCGCCTTTCGGGCACCTCCTCCTCTGAGGAGCAGGTCATGGAGAAGGCGTGACGCTATGAAAAAGAAACAGTATCTGAGGAGAAGTGATCCAACACAGGCGCTCCCAGCGCCAGTAAAGTGGTCCTTCCCTCTGAGGGTCTGCACATTCACCCTCTCCTCTTCTTTTTCTCTTCCCCCTGTGCCCTTCTTCCCACATAGGTGCTTATAACATCAGGCCTGAGGCTGGGCCAATTCTGAGTTTGTTCCATCATTTGGAACCCTTCTGAGGGCCCGGCACCGGGCTTGGTACTGAGTGCATCCTTTCAGGCTGTAAGACAATGGCAGGCCTCATTTACAGAATAACTCCTCTCATTTGTTAGGGTTTGGAAAGCGCTATGCCAGGATGCCTGTCTCTTTGTCCAGTGTGAGCTGGTTACTGCCTTTTCTGCAGTCCCTCTCATTTGGTTACCTCTCCTGAGGTAAATAACGTAAGAGACTCTGTTTAGGAAACAGACAGGTTGTTGGCTAGACCAGGTTACAAGTTAGACCAGGTCAGCCTCCCTGGTGGCTCTAGGGGTTGACACAGTGTCCTCCTAAAAAGTGACAGGCCAGGACTACTTTCGGCCCTTTGCCATACTCCCTTAAAGGAACCCCTTCCCAGTGAAGATGCTGGTTCTTTGAGGGCCTTTGACAAGTCCTTCTATTATTTCGAGGGTACTTCCTCATTGAGGCATGATAGCTCGGGCAGTGGCCGTGGGGAGTACCGTCACTGACAGCCTAGTGTGTGGCCAGAAGGGTTAAGAGTGGTTTTTGGCTTTTCTTTTGAGACTGCCATTATTTGTGCTTAGTCACAGCCATTTCTTGGCATGCATTCCCCTCAGCATGGCGGCAAGGGTATTTTGTTCCCCAAAAGTGTCTCAGGATGCAGTGGAAGTTCCCTTTTCGAAAGGGAACGTCTCAGGTTACGACTGTAACCCTGGTTCCCTGAGAACAGGGAACGAGACACTGCATCTCCCTGCCATGCCTCCGGGCTGCCTGCGAAAAGTCCTTTTAGACGATAAGTGGATGACGTTCTCTAGACGCTCCTTATATACTTCTTGGTCACACTAATATGATGTCATAGGCTGTTGCTGACCAATAGGATTGCAGTGATTTGAAAGTTTCTTCACATACCAGTCATGCGGAGGCATTCCCCAAAAGCATCTCAGGACACAGTGTTTTGTTCCCTGTTCTCAGGGAACCAAGGTTACAGTCATAACCCAAGACGTTTTGTAGTTTTGTACTGCAAGTATATTTGTACGTTTTCTTTAGGTGATCTTAACATCATACTTAACATTTACTATTAAGATATTATTTTTGCACTCTAAGTATACTACTATGTTACTATTTAGGTATTAATGTTTTATACTTGAAATATACCTTTAACTGCACTTCAACTCTTTCCATTTAAAAAAAAAGGCATTTTATTCTTGCCTCATGCATCATTTTAATCAACACTAAAATGTGGTTAAGTTTCATTAAAAAAACCTCTGAGAAAATCACATTTTTGTCTGGATGGGATTCAGAGAGATGATCAAAACACATCAATCTACACCTCATACACCATAATGACAGCAAAACAAACAAACAACAACAAAAAAAGACATCTGTGACAACTTTGCAAATTTATTGAAAAGGAAAAACTGAAACATATATTGCACACTACACTTGGAGTTAACCTGTGTCAAATTCAATTGAATGGGTATGATTAGGAAAGGCACACACTTCTCAATAAAAGGTCTATCAGCTGAAAATGCATATCAGAGCAAAACCAAGCCATGAGGTCAAAGGAACTGCCTGTAGGGCTCAGAGACAGGATTGTATCAAGACACAGATCTGGGTAAGAATACAAAACAAATTTTGCTGTATTGAAGGTTCACAGAAGCATGCAGCCTCCATAATTGTTAATGGAAGAAGTTTGGAACAACCAGGACTCTTCCTAGAGCTGGCCTCCTGGTCAAACCGAGCAATTGATAGAGAAGGGCCTTGGTTAGAGTGGTGACCAAGAAGCTGATGGTCACTCTGGTTGAGCTCCATGATCATATATAAAGATGGGAGAAACTTACAGAAGGACAACATCACTGCAACACTCCACCAATCTGTGCTTTATGGCAGAATGACCAGCCTCTCCTTGGTGAGGACACATGAAAACCTACTTGGAATTTGCAAAAAAGCACCTAAAGGACTCTTTCAGACTTTGAGAAATGATATTCTCTAGTCTGATGAACCTCAGTTCCAAGCATCATGTCTGGCCCAGAGCATTCAGAACCTTGGACTGGGCAAGACAATGCAAGAATGGCTCATGGAGCCACGGCTACGGCTTGAACCCAATCAAACATCTTTGGAGAAACCTGAAAATGTCTGGAGAAACCTGACAATGTCCACCGACGGTCCCCATCCAACCTGACAGAGCTTGAGAGGATCTAAGGAGAATTGCAGAAAATCGCCAAATGCAGATGTGCACGGCTTGTCACTTCATACCCAAATAGACTTGAAGCTGTAAAGGTGCTTTAACTAAGTACTTAGTTAAGGGTTTGAATACTTGTGCAATGTACTTATAAGTGCAATTTTAAGGATATTCAGAGAAGTACATAAAAAGTAGATTCAAAGTATACATTTTTATTTTTAGTTTAAAAGAAGTATACTTATAGCAAACTTGAATAAACTTCTATTTTGTAAGAGATATAAAGTTTTGGTAATCAGTGAGCTCAATCTGTAGAAGGACTAAAATAACAGCATTCATTGGGGGTGGAGATTGAATGTTTTTCTTATTCTGTGTTGCAGGTTCAGGCACAATGAACATCATTATTCCCAAGAGCAAAACAAAAAGCACTGACATCTGTGGAGCAGGCAAATACTATTACATAATCCGCTCTGATCTTGGCTGCTATATGAAGATAGGTAGTATCAATAGAGGTTCAGACATCTCTGTTTTCAGTCTGCACCCTGCCTGCAAAAATGGAGACCATTACCTTGGAGGTGAAGATGGCTCCTTTTACATCATCAAGGGCAATTCCTACCGCAGAGTCAACAACCTGACGACAGACAGTGGTGCTGTAGTTTACAGCCTTCATCCCAACTGCCAGGGTGGAGACCACTACCTCTCAACCTCTGACAAGTTTTTCATCATCTTCCAAGAAAGGGGCACTTATCGAATAACAACAGACATGAATCAAGACTCGGATGCTGAAGAATACAAGCTGCATCCCAACTGCAGAAACGGTCTCTATTACTGGGGCCTGTCAAACGACTGCTTCTTCCTCAAGCCAGTCTCAGAGTGGGGAGTTGAGTACTACAAATGTACCGACCTCAGCGAAGAGGAGTGCATTGGTGTCTATTCTTTTCATCCTGATGTTCTTAACTTCCTCCCTGGTGGGCTGACAGTAACTATAGGCCCAGCCTTTGGCATTTGGGAGAATATTAAAACTGTAACTAATGACAGCAATACACCAGTGAAATGGCAAAAGAAAATCAATAAAAAGGTTGGATACAATAAGGAGCAGATGTCCCAGATCACACACAACTGGAAGATAGACACGACAGCCTTGATTGAATCTGGAGAACATGCAAAGTTAATTTTGAAGTTGCACCTCTTCTTTTTTGGAGATTCACATGTCAGCACTAAAAAGGAAAGCTGTAATGAAATGATTGAAGTGGAAGAACAACTCATATTTGAGCTGAAGCCAAATGAGTCTGTATATCTGTGGCAGTAAAAACTGGGTCTTGGTGAAGAATCAGTGTTGTTCTGCCGTGATTTAAAGATTAAGGATAAGCCAAACCCTCCAACTGAAGTCCCGCTGCCATCCGCACAATCATGAAAACATATCAGGATGCTTTAACTCCAAGGATAACCAAGTGCTTCAATTAAATACCTTAATTATAACTTCTCAAGTAATTATTTAGATATCTGCATGCATTGCTTAAAATGAGGCTGGAATTGTTTAATATAGCAAAGAGATTTTTCAGTTGCAGTCAATGTAACTACAAATGACAACACTATCCATTATAGTATTATTGAAACTTGGTGTTTATGATTAAAAGAAATGGACAGAAACCTACTTTAAATCTCATGAAATTTCTTCTTAAAATCTCACACATGCAACCCAACTGCTGATCTTTCAATGTGGAGTACATATAAACAAATAAATCCTTTACCCCGATTCACAACATTAAGTTTATAATAAAATTTTAGCTGTCAGATTTCACAGAACATGTCCGTTTCATGTCTTTTTCTCATTTTAGGAGGGGCGAGATTCTGTGGACACGTCTGCCATTCTCATACAAGTCTCAAAATCACAGCTGATGTATCTGTCACTAAGTTCTTTCAGCTTAATATGAAACAGTTCTGGTGACCTTCATCCACCAACACTTACAATGTTCACAGCACTTGTGGTTTGGTTATAACTTTTATGCCAAACCCTTGTGAAAAAGAAGTGCACTTTTATAAAGTGTACTTATTGCACAAATAATATACTTTAAAAGAACACACTTAAGTGTGAATTAAATGTAATGTTTTCACCACTTAACAGCATTTTATTTGTAATTAATTTCAAATTTATCACCGATTACGTTCATATTAAATGCACTTAGTTGAACTTTTCAGTGATTTTTTTAAACCACTTCAGTGGGACTTTAATACAACTTTATATGTACATTTATAATTGCTTTTAGTGTCTTTAAAATATAGTTAAAGTGTACAGCTCAATGTACTGACAAGCAATTATTGTGAACTAAAATACACTTAATGTCAGTTAACAATACACTTAAAGGATTAGTTCACTTCTGAATTCAAATTTCCTCACCCCCATGTCATCCAAGATGTTCATGTCTTTCTTTCTTCAGGCGAAAATGAAGCTGACGATCCAGTGCTCTATGAATCGAATTCAGCGAGTCTCCTGCCACCATCCGGCGAAGAGCAAATTTCGCTCCACTCCTTCATCTAACTAACAGCCAATCATTTTTACAGTTTAGTCTGATTAAAATTAAATGTATTTTAACTGACTTTGCATTCAAATTAATTTTGTTTAGATTTGTTAAACTTTTGCTTACAATTAATGTAATGAAATGTGTGGGAAACACTTTATTTTAGGGTCTTTTAACTAGTTGCTTATTAGCATGCATACTACTAGAATATTGGCTGTTTATTACTACTTATGAAGCACATATTAATGCCTTATTCTGCATGACCTTATTCTACATTCTTAATCCTACCCAATACCTATAGCAAATACCGTACTAACTATTAATAAGCAGTAATTAGGAGTTTATTGAGGGAAAAAGCATAGTTAATGGTGAATATGTGTTACCAATGTGTGTTTAATCAACTTACAAAATGATATTGAAAGTATTCTGTACACATATGTAAAGTACAGTACATCACTATTACAATAAGTACTACAAATACAGTACTCCTCTTATAAATGACACTTTATGTCAAATATTATGTAGGACTGACACTTCATAGAACAGGAGCTGGTGATAAACATTTCAACAATAAGTTGTACTGGAGTATACTGTGTGTTGAAGTCATAAATTTCAAGTGCATTGCCAACAAAAGACTTCGACAGACTGAGAAAAAAAGCCAAAAGTGCATGACAGAAAGATAAGCATATGCACCGATTCCCACAAAAGGGGTATGTAGGATCACACTGACAGCAAAAAAAGGCCAGTCTGTGAATGTAATGTGTGTACTGGTAGAGGGTAACAGGCTTGTGAAAATTTGGGTCTCATAAAGAGAGTTCATGTGATCAACAGTAAAGCAGTTACGCAGAGTGACACTGTTGAGAAACAGAATGAAATGGTAACTAGTGTTAATGAGATAGTTAAACAGTACCAAGATGTGTTGGTTGTTTACAAGGCAAACACAAGATACAGCTGAAGGAAAATCCTCAAACAGTCATACATCCAGCCAGGAAGGTACCAGTAGCCCTCAAAGAAAGGTTGAGATCTGAATCGCAATCTTTGGTCGAGAAAGGAATAATAAGAGAAGAGCCAACAGAGTGGGTAAATTCTCTGGTAATTGTGGAAAAGAAAAACGGAGATCTCAGACTCTGCATAGATCCAAGAGATCAAAAGAGAGCACTACAAGCGGCCAGCAAAGACTGACTTAACAAGCGCAATGACAGGTGCACGTTATTTCTCTAAACTCAATGCATTGTCAGGTTTCTACCAAATCGTCCTGGATGTGTACTTTCAATACGCCATTCGGCCAGCACTGTTTCCTTCGCTTGCCTTTTGGTATCTGTTCGCCGCCAGAGGTATTTCACAGAACAGTGCAACAGCTGTTTGATGGTATGGAAGGTGTGGGAGTATTCCTAGACCACATAATAATATGGGGGAAAACGCAAAAAGAGCATGACAAAAGACTCTGTGATGTGTTAAAACAAGCCCAAAAGTCAGGACTGAAACTAGACAGACAAAAGTGTGAGTTTGGAGTGACAGAGATCACTTACCTCGGAGATATGCCAGCGCCTAAAGACAAAACAGAGTTACAGAGAGCACTGGGGTTCATCAAAGAGCCGGTGCTTAAATTTTATGACCCAGAGAAACCAGTCAAAGTGTCGTCCGATGCATCCGAAGATGGACTTGGAGCGGTATTACTCCTACTCAGGGGTGGCCCTGGACTTTCCGGCACAAAGCGGCCCATCACACGGTCTGCAACATAAAATCCACCTTTTTTTTTACACCACTTATTAACATAAAAATATAAATGCTATTTGTACAGAAATATAAATGCTATTTCTTTTTTAATATCACTAAAGTTTCTTTGATTGGATGTATGCGATTTTGACATGTATTGTCATCATATTGTGTTTGTAGTTGGATGTTGTCAAGCTTAGCATGTCCACCCTGTCATAGTAAAATATTAATTAATATAAAACTATGTATTTTAAACAGTACACAGTCAGCTTTAACAACTTTGCTAACTGAAGGTACACCATGTGTCCATTAAATCCTAAATTTATTGTCCACCCTGTCATCAAGCCTTCCATGACGGGGTGGACGTGTGCATAGTTTTTGCCACGTTCTGATAATGTTTTCACTAGGACTGTCGATTTAACAAGTTAATTTGGTGCAATTGAAATGAACGCATTTAGTGCACCCTGCCCAGACCTGTACGCCATCTTACATTGCATGCAGTTGCATAGTGATGGAACATGATGTACGGCAGCGGCTCACTGTGTGATGAAGCCTGACAGAATGTGCCTAAAATTCAAGATAAGAGCATAAAAAAATGCCCTGAATGGGTTTTCGTCTTGATGATATAGTTAAGCAATCACACAAGAAAAAGTGCTGTTTTCCTGTATATCTGCTCGATTTTATCATCGCAAGTTAATAAACACAATATTGTCTGTTTTTGTTCTATTTTGCCAACAAAAATGGTTCCAAACAAAGCCACAGCAGAACTGTTGTGCGTCTCTGAGCAACACAAAGCGGTGATTCGTTATGAATGAAACCAATCAAGTGAGCAGTTTTAGTTTAATACTTAGAATATCATATATTGCTTAAGGGTTTCTTCTTGTTCCTGTTGGTTCTCTGATATTCCCGTTTTCTTCACCCATTAAAGTCTTTGTCCACCCTGTCATCTTCATCTTTTATTATCAAATTATTTTTACAAGTTAACAAAACCTGTTGTGTGATTTCCTCATAAAGAAAAGAGGGCCAGTTAATATTGCTTGAAAGTTTGGCCAGATATCTTTAGACGTTAGACGTTATTTAGAAATCAAGGTGCGACTATTGCATATTTTATAGAGATACACATATTTTTCAGTAATTTCATTATTATCAATAGAATTTTTTGATTAATTAAATGTTTTTGTTGAGAAAGGGACCAAGTATCTTACTGAAAATCTACATTTTATAATCACTATGCAATGAAAATGTATTTAAGCTACTTTGATTTTGTCCATGACAGGGTGGACATATTTTGTGGTTTGCTCGTACATTGTCTGCTTGCAGCTAATTTACAAAAAAAGTGCATTTCTAACAGCCTACGGTCTCCTTAACACAACAAATATGAATTTAAATGGAAAATCTCAGCTTTTTATTTTGGAAATTGTGACGTCTCAAAGGCACTTTACAGTGATTTTGACCCTGGTATGGTCTTTAAGCTAGAATAAACTGTTTTATGGTGCCTTTCTTGACTGTCATTTTATGGAACAGAGGTCCAGTTGTGGAAAAATGCTTATGTTTATGAAAAATACAGCATATCAGAATGATTTCTGAAGGATCACATGACTGAGGACTGGAGTAATGATGCTGAAAATTCAGCTTTGATCACAGGAATAAATTACATTTTACAATATATTCACATGTAGTTTTACATTGTAATGTTTCTTTGTGCATTTCTGTGGACAGTAAGTCTCGCCTCCTTCGGTTTGATTGGATATCTCAAACATTTTGACATCAGACGAGCGCTTTTGGACAGGCTGAGCACGATAAACAGATTAGAGTTTTTGCCTCAAGTGGGCGCGAGAAATTCGTCTGGGCTGACGGAAGGATATAGACTACGTAAATTTACTACAGGCTAATCCGTTCTTCATAAATATTTACTTTGCAACGGGTCGGCCCACAGCGGAGTAAAGTTAGTTTTGTAAGTTTTGTAAGCTGTAAGTTAGGGACCGTGAGGAAAGGGCAAGTTTTCTTCGTTTTTTTCACTATGACTTGGTGAGTGGTGTTTTTGCAATAGCTCTTTTGTTAAAAGTCCTATAAACATCAAACCAGTGTCATTCAGTAAAGGGTACTCACATGAAGTGATTTAAATATGTTTTTAGTACATTAATGGATCTTGAGAGAGGAAATGTCATTGCTCCCTATGAAGGCCTCACTGAGTCATCAGATTTCATCAAAAATATCTTAATTTGTGTTCCGTGGGTGGGGTCCTTAAGGATGGAGGCAGCTCTCCTGTGGATGCTGCGATGGTAAATGGCCTGCAGAGAAGGCAGCGGAGTCCTGATGATCTTATTTGTATAAAACACTGAAAATATATTTATATATATATATATATATAAAACGAATACAAATATTTATAAAACTTTGCGAAATATAAAGTGCAGTGTAAATAGTTTTATAAAGCAAAAAGAAAAGACGTGAGAAAAAAAAAAATGACTGGTGTGTGATTTATTTGCGATCATTTTTGCAATTGTGCCTCCATTACTATGGAGTGAATTTTGTATCAATAATAATTCACGCAAAGAACACGATTCACACATGCGTGAAACCGAACCACAAAAAACAATTCATGTGCGCGAAATATATTCATAAAAAACAATTCACAAATACATAGATATACTGTGCACAAAAGTTTCAAATGTTTATCCTCACATTCGCGTGTGAATCAACTCGGATTCGTACTCTTCAGCCAATCAGATTGAAGCTTATTAATCGACCAATCATTATCACGTGAGGGCGTGCCTAACTGGGTGTTACGTCATCAGCTGTCGACCAGAGTCTTGTAGAGAGGGATGTACTAGGGATGTGCCGAACGAGGCTTCTGAAGCAATGAGGCTTTTCTTTTACACCAAGCTGTGTTGGTGCTTCGAAGCTTCTGACACAGATCGCCATCTGGTGGTCAATAAAAATTCCTACACCAACTGTGTCATTCAGATGTTTTGTTCATTGGAATTTGATTGGGATATTTAATAAGAATATATATCATTATCAAGGCAGAGCATGTGTGTGCAGCCATAGAGTTTCCAAATTTCATTGTATTTTGCACTATACAACGACTATAAAGACTTTCTGTTAATCATTTTTACTTGCATTACAACTCTTCTAAATAGAATATTTCATACACCAATAAATTAGACCTGTGTGATTTTGCAGCATATTTTGTGTTCTTTAAAAAACAACACAAACATTGTTAAAAAAATCTTTTATAATGAAACAGCCAAGCGAATGACATAAAACACAGAATGACATCAATTGTCACAGTCACGCCTGTCCTGGACTCCGTTTCCCAGAATCCTCCCTGTTCATCACCTGTTGGCACTTCCCTCATCAGCTTCCCGCTTCTCCCTGGATTCCCTGCACCTGTTCATTGTCATTAGCACTCCCTTTAAGTTGGACTTCGCAATTCATTTAATTTTATCTTTGAAGCAGATTGATTTGTTACGTGACAGCATTAATTAAAGTTTTAATAAAAAATGAATTAAAGTCAAGATCAAGTTATCTGCATCAAGCCACTCCCATAACAGCGTCACCATTCAAAGTAATGCACGGCTCAGAACAGCGTCATGTGTGTAAGACTCCAATACAATTATAAAGAATACATCTTTCAATGAGTAAAACTGGCTGTGTCTGTAGTATTATAGACTACACAATATGCTATGGCAGCAAACCCAGGATGAGCATCGAAGAACCGAACAATCCAAGAGTCAAAAGTCAAATCCAGCTAACCGAGTTAGCGACGTACGAAAATCCTGATCCTGAAGGACCACAGCACTGCACATTATACATCAAACACACCTGATTCAACTCATATTCTCAATAGTAAAGTCTCCAAGACCTCAAGTATGTCTGTTGGATAAGGCCTAGTCCACACGTGCACGGGTATTTTTATAAACTGAGTTGTTCCTCCTTCATCTACCGACAAACCTGCAACCAGAGTTTCTGAAAATCTTCACCCTGGCTGGATTTTTCAAAAAAGTTCATTTTCCGGATACCGTGTTTGTGTGTGGACGAACGGCCAAACCGCATAGAAAAAGCTGCGGTTTTGAAAATACCCGTGTTCGTGTGGACAGGGCCTAAGAGAGTCAATATGCAGTTTTAGGTGTACTTCAGGACCACTGCCGTACCTGAGCACACACAAAACATGCAGTGGGTGACGGCGCTCACCCCTAACCTTGTGTTTCTAATACACGTGTGTTGCTTTTCCTCAATGAAAGCAAGTCACAAGCAAAATAATGAACAGAAGAGGTATGAACCAATAATGATATGATGTAAATAACAACAGGTGACAGAACCGAACGCTATAAACAAAAGAACAACACAATGCCGTACAAAGAGAGAGAGAGAGAGAGAGAGAGAAGAAAACACAGGCACACCCACAGGGACGTCATACAGACCAATCTCCCTACTCAATACAGATGACAAACATTCTGTATGAAATAAGGGAAGCCCCTGACACATGTATCCTATCACTCGACGCTGGAAAAGCATGATTTGCATTTTGGGACCAGCATGAGATAACTGGTTGCAGTTTGCTGGTCACCAGCATGATAAGCGGCTTTGAACCAGCTATTGTACATCAGCTCAGTGTTGCTCAAGAACAGCATGACTATGCTGCTCCGCTGGCTAGACCAGCACTAGACCAGCATAAACCAGCCTGGAACAACATGGAATCTGATTCTGTGCTGTTTTTTTCAGCAGGACAATTACTAACTAGATCTTTACTGACAGAAAAGGTTATGTTTTATGATGTGCTTGGTACAAGCCAAATGCAACCTTTGGCTAGGGGTATTACAAATTAAAAGAGCCAGACTACACCATCTCGGGGATATTACCGATATTGTCTCCAGTCTTCGTGTGAGTTGTCTGTCTTCTCCATTGCTCCGTCTCCCTACGCCATTCGCCAGTCATCCAGGATCCTCATCACTGCAACAAAGGACAGTATCACTCATCCATCATTCACTATTCCCCTTCAAGATTACTCACCTGCACTACCGTTTACTGGTTGTCAATAAACACCTGTTACCTGTATCCATCTGTCTCTGACCCTTCTGTACTGTAACAGCATGAGCTTTATTACTGACCTGCTATGCAAATTACGAATGTAAGCAGCTACTATCTGAATAGGGCTTTTGTGTGCAACATGTCAGAAAGTTTCTATAAAGTTACTTAGATATGATTAAGTTTGTAGTTATAAGTAAAGTCTCACAGAAGGCAAATGTAACAATAAAATATATCTTTTATTGGTCCCTTGTTAGGGTATGCAGGCAGCATCTGAGGAGGCCTTTTACTCCTCAGACTTTTATACTACTTTCTGGAGAATTGATCAATGCCTATGATCCCATCTTCCTGTTGTAGGCACATCAGTCTCGGCATCTCTTGCTTACTAAGATGGATGTCATCTATGCTGTTGGCTTCTTCTAGCACTCTTCCTCTTCTTCACTGAAGTCTTCGTTTGGCTCACCTCTGCTTGAGGTTGAATCATACTTTCACAACTGTTGCTTAATCATCTTATAACAAGCAAAGGAAGTATTGCATTTACTTAATTTCATAATCATTCAAGCATTCAAGCAAATATGGCCTCAACTTGAAAGCAAGCAAATAACTACATTGAAACTGTTAAATTGCAATATCAACATCAAAATCCAAAACAATACACATGGCATGAGGGAGGAAAGAGGATGGGAAGGCAGTTAAAATATATGTAAATTGTGCCGTTTTCATTTTTAAAGCCCTTAATAAAAAGCCATTTTATAAAGCTGAATTATCTGATTTTATTGAAGACCCCATTTTCTCAATGATCTTCAGCTTCCACACATGTCAGAAGAAGGTCAAAATTATTTAGACAATATATTTGAAGAAAGTGAAACCTTGGAAACTATATCTAAGCCGGAGAATGTAAATCAGCAGGCCCTGATGGATTGCCAATGGACATACAGTATATAAGCTATTTAAAGACAAACTGGTGTTAAACAGCATGTAAATCACAACGGCCTAACGTTACTGAATGAAATGTGGACGCAGGACGAGCTATAGGACTGTGAAGCTTTGGAGAGTTGATGGACTCGATCTGTGTTTTGAAATCTGCATCATCGTTCTGAATCTGATCCAGGCGAAGCCTCTGACAAAAATGCTTTTTGTTTAAAATGTTGCCTTTCTTTATAAAACTTACCCAAATTCAAGTGTTGATAAAAAGGATGCATGAAGCAATAATAAAATGCACATTTAAAGGTAACCTATATTTCAAGTATAAAAAATTAATACCTAAACTGGAACATAGTAGTATACTGAAAATGCAAAAATAATATATAAATAGGAAACTATAAACACACTTAAAGATGCAGTATAAAACTACAAAACTAGTAGTTCACTAAAAGTACACTTTCATAAAATAAAAAATGTACTACTAGTATTAAAATAGTAAACTACTTATATGTTCACTTGTAGTAAAAATGCAGTACAAATGAGAAACGTAGTTGTAAACTAGTTGTGCACTTAAAGTTTACTATACTTTTACACTTTAGTCCCAAGCGGTATTGAAATTTACAACTTACAAGTTTACTACTAGTACACTGATATTAGCATACTTACTACATAAAGTAGTAGGAAAAACTGGAGGAGAAAAACCCTTTTTCTTAAGGGTCCCAAGGTGTTTTTCACTTCTACCACTAAAGATTGCTTTATAAGTAATCTTTCTGATCAGTTTCAACTTCTCAGCTATATGAAGAACTCAACTGTTGCAACAGAAACTGTTGACTCTCTTTTTTCCAGCACTTTAGATAAAGTTGCAGGCCTAGAGCACAATGCAACGTGGAACAAACATACTCTCTCTCTCTTTATCTCTCTCTTTACCACACACACATGCACGTACACACATGCACGTACATGCACGTACACACACACACACATGCACGTACACACACACACACATGCACGTACACACACACACGCACATGCACGTACACACACACACGCACATGCACGTACACACACACACACATGCACGTACACACACACACACACATGCACGTACACACACACACACATGCACGTACACACACACACACATGCACGTACACACACACACACATGCACGTACACACACACACACATGCACGTACACACACACACGCACATGCACGTACACACACACACACACATGCACGTACACACACACACACATGCACGTACACACACACACACATGCACGTACACACACACACACATGCACGTACACACACACACACATGCACGTACACACACACACACATGCACGTACACACACACACACACATGCACGTACACACACACACACATGCACGTACACACACACACGCACATGCACGTACACACACACACGCACATGCACGTACACACACACACACATGCACGTACACACACACACACATGCACGTACACACACACACGCACATGCACGTACACACACACACGCACATGCACGTACACACACACACGCACATGCACGTACACACACACACACATGCACGTACACACACACACGCACATGCACGTACACACACACACACACATGCACGTACACACACAACTCCTGTTAATTTAATTTCTGCTTATTGCTATTGGTTTTATGTACTTAAAACCTATATATATATGCAGATGGCAGAATTCTGCCTCTGTCACCTAGATCAATATCCAGAAACAACTCATATTTAATTTAGATCAACATTAAAGTAATCTTTTCAGAAAAAAATACATAAATAAAAATAATATGCAAGCTAATGGCATAGTGGAGTAATTTTGTGGTAAATAGGTAAAAAAGTATCACATATCCTCCAAAACACATCATAAATGTATAGTTTAGAAGTACGTAAACAAAAATGATATATCATTTGTATTACGGAAAAAAAAAAAAAACACGACCATGAGTGCATGAGTGTAAAAGGGAAATGAGGAGGATATGAAGTTAACATTTATATTCTCCTAATTCCCCTTTTACACTCATGGTAAAGAAGATTAAGGAAAATAGTCAGACACCATGGTATAACAAGCACAAGAGATCTGCTTACTTTTCAAGCAAACAAACACAACCCTTGGTATTTAAATTAACGAGGAATAAAGCTTTAACGTAAAACTTTTAAGCTGGCTATTATTAAACCTCTTGTTAAAAAAACACAACTTGATCCTAGAGAATTAGTCAATAACAGGCCAATCTCGACTCTACCTTTTCTGTAAAAAAATACAGTATCATCACAACTACGTTCCTTTTTAGAAAGAAAGTGGCGCACAAAAAGTATTCTTTGTCGCTTTATAACAATAAGGTTGAACCACTGTGGTCACATGAACTGTTTTAAATACGTCTTTAGTAGCTTTCTGGGCAATGAAAGTGTTTATTGTCTTGCTGGAGATGCAGGCCTCACTGAGCCATCGGATTTTATGAAAAATATCTTAATTTGTGTTCTGAAGATGAACGGTCTTACAGGTGTGGAACGACATGAGGGTGAGGAATTAATGACAGGATTTTCATTTTGGGGTGAACTAACTCTTTAAATGTCCTAAATGAACTAAGGCCTAATCCTGGCTCTGTCTAAGCCCTGTCTGTGAAACCGGCCTATGGCTTGAAAATCTAATATACTGTATAGTGTTACAAATCAGAATGGCTGACAAAATTTGATACAATTATCTTACAAAGAAGTAACTCTGAATATAATTGTGAGCACACTGTTTTGCAGTTATTCCACATTTCATTAATGCAATAGTATATGTACTTGTATTATTTTATTCCCCCACGCTCTCTGCTTATATACTACAGGAAACTGTAAATAGAGAAAACTGGAACTGGGGAAAATGCCATTTCACATTCATGTAGTAACCAAATGCAGTGACTGGTTTGTGGGTGTGTTTGTCCAGCCCTCTGAGGAGCTTCATATAAGACAGAAATCTGTCAGATAAGCATCTCTCAGACTTGATTGAGGTGAAGCTGCTCTTCTGACGTCTTCCAAGTGAGTATGTTTCTAATACTGAGCACTTGTGGGCTCATAATTCGTATGAACACCTGTATTCTGTAGTCAAAACTGTTTTGTATTACAGACATATTAAATATGCTAACTAGTAATTAATATACATTAGAAATTAAATATTAGGTAACACTTTAAAATACTGATCCTTCATGAGTAATGCATTATTAACACTCTAGTAACTACTATTAACTAACACGGAACTCTGATTAATGATTTAGTAAGTAATAGTGTCAGTTGAAGGTGGTAGTTCACTATTAGCTAATCAGTAACTACTGTTTTTTCATTCCTCCCAGAGAACTACTAAGAGCTACTATATACAGTTTCATAATTAACATGAATAATGCATAATGTATAATTAATTCTAAAGTGCAGATCATGGTAACCCACTAGTAATGACTGAAGTGTTACCAAATACATCAGAAGGAATTACTGTACAAAACTGTACAAAAACCTCAAAAGTTCAGTAGTTACTAGAGAGTTATCATGTTTCTCACTTTAGATTACAGATCCAAATAATTAGTAATTCCTTCTGAAGGATTTGGTAATACTTCAGTCATTACTAGTGGGTTACCATGACCTTCACTTTAGAATTAATTATACATTATGCATTATTCACATTAATTATGAACCTGTATATAGTAGTTCTTAGTAGTTCTCTGGGAGGAATGAAAAAAAATTACTGATTAGCTAATAGTAGGGAAAATTCAAGGGTGGCCTGATAAGGCCTTGCTGGGAGCAAGAATCAACCACATGACTTCAGTAACAGCAAATAAGACTGTAAAGTGCCCACATGACAGTCCACCTAACACAGTCCAACAAGTAGTGCACTCTGTAAAAGAACCTTTTACTCTTTGAAGCAAGAGGAGTACAACATATGCCATCATGATCTAAAGGAGGTCCAAAAACCGGGCCTACGACCTCAGACAGACATGTGGCATCAGCTCGTGGCAGTGTTTCAAGCTCCAGGAAGGACAAACAACCGAACTACAGAGAGGTTAATAGGTCACCTGGGGCCCTGGCCAACCAGAAGTGTACTCAGTAAAACACCTCTAACTCGCTCAGCGAGAGGAGTACCGCTTTTTATTCTTTAAAGCAAGAGGAGTACATATTCCGCCACCATACTCTACGAGAGGCCTGACCTAGGGCCTACTCTTTGTTAGAGACGGGCGTGGCCAATGGCAGTGATGGTAACCACACAGAACTGTGCCAACATGTAATATAAAAGGAGGCCTAATGGGGCCTTCAACCTCAACAACACATGGCGTCAGCTAGTGGACATCATGACCCAACCAGCCAGCAGGCCATGTACTCAGTAAAAACACCCTTACTCTTAAAACAAGAGGAGTACAGACTCCGCCACAGTACTCTACGAGAGGCCTGACCTAGGGCCTACTCTTTGTTAGAGACGGGCGTGGCCAATGGCAGTGATGGTAACCACACAGAACTGTGCCAACATGTAATATAAAAGGAGGCCTAATGGGGCCTTCAACCTCAACAACACATGGCGTCAGCTAGTGGACATCATGACCCAACCAGCCAGCAGGCCATGTACTCAGTAAAAACACCCTTACTCTTAAAACAAGAGGAGTACAGACTCCGCCACAGTACTCTACGAGAGGCCTGACCTAGGGCCTACTCTTAGCAGAGATGGGCATGGCCGATGGCAGTAATGGGTCATACAAGACCAACACAGAACTGTGCCAACATGTAATCTGAAAGGAGGCCTTAGCGGGGCCTACAACTTCAGCAACACGTAGCGCCAGCTAGTGGTCTTTAAAGGGGACCAAACTCAAAGGGGACCAGCTCTAAACCAACAACAGTTGTGGGAAGCTTACACACCTGAGCTAAGCCTACACATTCCAACAGGCAATGTACTACTCCTACAGCATATTGCAATATAGCTGTTGTGGCAATGATCAAACTAGCGGGAGCTAACAGAAACCAAACTGAAAGTGAGGTTCTCTACACTCAACCTGAGTGTGCAATCCAACAGGTGATGCACTCAGTGAAACACACAAACCCTAACCGGGGAGTACAAAAAGTCACCATGCTCTTAAATAGAGGCCAACACAAGCCTACTATTATGAGAACAGGTGCTAACCTGTGGCAGCACTAGAGTAAAGCTTACATACATGTAGGGCAAAAGCTAGAACCCAAAGCAAACAGAATGCTTTGTAAATACATGCCATCCTGAAAAGGATAAACGCTCTCACCAAACAGATCTGTGCTGAGCCCTAGAGAAACGGAAGCTAAAAAGCTAGCACCGTAACTCAAACTTGAATGTTGATTCAAGGGGCTCAGGGGAAAGACAAATATTCATAGCATGAATAGGTTCTAGAGAGTGGAGTCTAGTATACACTGCATACACTTATCTACGCAAAGATAAGGGCCTACCACCTGAGAAAACAGCATCAGGGAGGCTAATAACAGCCTTCTACCTTAGCTGTTCACCTCAGCCATTGCACCTACATAAACAAAGGGGAAATGGGCATATGGCCTAACAACTCCCTCAGGAGGAGGCCAGAACTAGGGACTATACAACCTAATAAGGGATAGTAAACAAAGAGGGTGATTATAACAATAAACACCTACACCTAGCTCTAGCCTGGGCCACTAAGCTGTGGATTACACGCCTAGAAAAACCTGGGCTAACTCAAACTTACTCTAGCATACACCAGAAGAAAGCTACTCCATACAACAGGAGGCTAAGAGGCGGCCATTTTGTGGCCTGCACAATATATCATTTTAGCCAACCTATCAAACTTCACTTTGCCCAAAAACCCCTCTTACTTTTTCCGATTACATACTCAGGAAAAACTATACAGGAACACAAGGTCAACATATTTAGAAACGTAAATATACGTAAATATAAGCTCACTTTCCTGCGGCTCGAAGCCCGAAGACTCCTCCTTCCCTTTTCTTTAACAAGGAGGGATGGAATCTAGGGTTTTTTTTAAGCCTAAAAGATCCTCTCATTATCAAACCGAAAAAGCGGGCCATCAGAAAAATAATCACCATGGGCCCAGCCATCAGTCTGACTATAAGAAACATCTGAGCATGTTATATGTTTATAAAATATATACATAGGATATACATACATACATATATATATATATATATATATATATATATATATATAGGAGGTGGAAGAAGAAGAGGAGAGGGCAGATGTAAATTGCCCTTGCAGCTGGGAGATTGATCACAAACGCCGCTGGCATCCATCATCCATCTCAATCTCGCTTCTTCCCCCTACCGTCTGTCTGGGCCCAGATACAAATCTGAACGGCTAGGGTTTTTCCATGCCCTCCCGATCTCAAACATGGAGATCAGGAAGGAATGGAAAGCTTACGGGAGCTGCAGAGTTATGGACAGAAAGAAACCGCTCTTCGAGCTGTCCGCATGAGGTCCCTTTCTTAGTGCGCCCTCATGGCAGCCGCAGACTGCCAGAAGCGCATCCCACAATCTCCAGCAGCTCCGCATATACAGCAGCTAGAAGAGCGCTCGCTGCCGGATGCGATGGCGCAAACACAGATGTCATCGTCATCCAACAACACATTCTCGACAGCCTCAGGGGGCTGAGAGAGAATACAACTCTCTCAAACTTCCCAACGGGCTCACCTGCAAACCCCATGATTGCAGCCGCCGTTCTGCCTCAGCACAAACGGGGCCAGAATCATTAGGCACAGTTGCAGACACCTCTTCCCTCGAGAAGAGTGCCAAACGAGAACAGAGTGCCCCGATAGGGAGACGCTCACAGTAAATATTAGAAAAACACAGACAGCGCCTTCAAGCACTGTCTATGCGTGCTCCACTCCCAGACAGAAAACGCCCAGAATGTGTATATCAAGTGTCAAAACCTGGGACACGGAGATTGAATGTTTGGTTTATTCTGTGTTGCAGGTTCAGGCAAGATGAACAGCATTGTTCCCAAGAGCAAATCAAAAGGCACTGACTTCTGTGGAGTGAACAACTACTATTATATAATTCGCTCTGATCTCGGCTGCTATATGCAGTCAAGTAATTTCAATCAAGGTTCAGAAATCTCTATTTTCAGTCTGCACCCTTCCTGCCATAATGGAGACCATTACCTTGGTAGTGAAGATGGCTCCTTTTACATCATCAAGGGCAATTCCTACCGCAGAGTCACCGACCTGACGACAGACAGTGGTGCTCTAGTTTACAGCCTTCATCCCAACTGCCGGGGTGGAGACCACTACCTTTCAGCCTTTGGCAAGTTTTACATTATCTTCAAAGGAAAAGGCACTTACCGAAGAACAACAGACATGAATCAAGACTCGTATGCTGAAGAATACAGCCTGCATCCCAACTGCAGAGACGGTCTCTATTACTGGGGCCTGCCAAACCACTACTACTTCCTCAAGCCAGTCTCAGAGTGGGGAGTTGAGTACTACAAAGGTACCAACTTCAACAGAGATGAGTGCACTGGTGTCTATTCTGTTCATCCTGATGTTCTTAACTTCCTTCCTGGTGGGCTGTCGGTAACTAAAGGTCCAGCCTTTGGCATTTGGGAGAATTTTAAAACTATAACTAATGACAGCAATACACCAGTGAAATGGCAAAAGAAAATCAATAAAAAGGTTGGATACAATAAGGAGAAGATGACCCAGATCACACACAACTGGAAGATAGCCGCATCAGCCTCAATTGAATCTGGAGACCTTGCAGGGTTAATTGCGAAGTGTCATTTCTCCTTTTCTGCAGAATATGGAGGTTCTCATGTCAGCACAGATAATGAAAGCTGGAACGAAATGACTGAAGTGGAAGAACAACTCACATTTGAGCTGAAGCCAAATGAGTCTGTATATCTGTGGCAGTACAAACTGGGTCTTGGTGAAGAATCAGTGTTGTTCTGCCGTGATTTAAAGATTGACGATGAGCCAAACCCTCCAACTGAAGTCCCGCTGCCACCCGCACGCTCATGAAAACATATCAGGATGCTTTAACTCCAAGGATAACCAAGTGCTTCAGTTAAATGCCTTAATTATAACTTCTAAAGTAATTATTTAGATATCTGCATGCATTGCTTAAAATGAGGCTGGAATTTTTTAATATAACAAAGAGATTTTTCAGTTACAGTCAATGTAACTACAAATGACAACAATATTCATTATGGTATTATTGAAACTTTGTGTTTATGATTTAAAAAAGCTTAGAGAAACCTACTTTAAATATAAAGAAATTTCTTCTTAAAAATCTGCATGCAACCCAACTGCAGATCTTTCAGTATGGTGGCTAAATTGGGCTTTTGGAAAGTTTTACATAAAAAAAAAAATGGGTGCTCAGTCTATATTAGTGTAGATGTAGTCATAGATGATGTCATAGTGCAATCGAAGTCTACTGAAGCATTTGATTCACAAGTCATAAAATGAGCTGAATTCTGCATTTGGTGTATACATGTAATTAAAAGCTTTTTATTTTTCACACATTTCACTTTATAGAATATACCATTTGCATTTTGCTTTTAATATGCTAAATAAAGCTGGATACTGCTTTTAAAGTATTGGTGTTTTCATTGCCATTCTGTTTCTTTACTAAAAAACATTGTTGTGATGTATGTTTGACAAATCTCCACCCCCAGATGTTTTTAGAAATATGCAGAAGAAAACCAGAGTTGCAGGATTTTTCTGAAGAATGATGGCCAGTTTAACTGCTCAGGACAAACTCAAACTTTTGTAAACTCAGTTATTTTGTCTAGTTGACTAAACATCTGTTAAGTGAAGTAGCTTAGTTGAGGCAGCATTAAATAAAAAACAACATGCAATTTTCATGATCCCTCTTATTTAGTTTTTAAAGAATTACATTTTCAGATTCTGCAAGGTGTGTATAACCTTGTTTACTCACAACTGTACGTCTGTTCTTCTGTAGTGTTGGGTGTTCATCTGGTCATGTTAATCTTCGTGTAAGTCGTGTTTTAATTTCTAAATGAAAAGATAATTTATAAATTAAATCCCTGTGACAGAAAGGGGAAGTCATGTGCAGACTTTCATGGTGGAATTTACAGCTACAACATGGAAGATTTTTTGGTTAAAAATGAACAAAAATCAATCATTGTCTCCTTGCTTTACCCCGATTCACAACGTTAAGTTTATACTAATACAATTTTAGTTTCATGTCTTTATTTTTCTGTGGACACGTCTGCCATTCTCATACAAGTCTCAAAATCACAGCTGATGTATCTGTCACTAAGTTCTTTCAGCTTAATATGAAACAGTTCTGGTGACCTTCATCCACCAACACTTACAATGTTCACAGCACTTGTTGTGGTTCGGTGTGTGATTCCTCTGCCAGATTCCTCTTTATTACCATAACCAAACTAACTTTAACGCCAAATAGTTGCCCCTTCTTTTTATGTTGACTCTTTTAATCTTCTAATATGTAAACATAGTCTCTTTTTTTAGTCTCAGAATTGTCTATATGTACTAACCCAGCTGTCTCTTCTCCTGAAGTGAATTTACATTTTCCGTACCATGGACCATCAAAGCAAAAGGGACGAATGATGATGATGGGCAATACCCCAAAAAATTAATCCCAATGTGAGTCCCCTTAAAACACCCCAGTGATGAGTCTCCGTCTGTCCGTTCACCAGGAACATTCCAGACAAACTGTAGACGAACAAGCAGAAACATCTTTGACTGCGAAATTACTATCAATCAAGGGAGAATAATTAGGGATGGGAATCTTTAGGCACCTCACAGTCCTATTCTATTCCAGTTCTGGGAGTCACAATCCGATTCTATTTAATTATATGTACTCTTACGAGTTAAAATTAAATTAATAAAATTGTATGTTAAGATTTTCACATATACAAACAGCTTCAAAACATAAAAGCAAGTAGTCTAATAAATTATAAAGAGGAACAACGAAACATTACAAGCAATAAACAAAGAGTGCTTGACAGTATCTGAACATTTTCCATTCAAGAACAGTGAGTGATTTTTCTCTTTCTCGTTGTAGCGAATTATTTCATATGGTGAAATATATAATTAAATCATAATGCATTATGATCAATTATAAATATAAATCCCTACCCTCTTCACAGTAATTATAAATAACATTTGAAATTCAGGTCTGTAGATTTCTATTTAGGCTCTTGGGGGCAGCGAATCAGCTAGCCTACTCTGGTGGCGCCAGTCAATCTTCAAAAATACTGTAACTTCTTTCTTACGTTGCAATCTAACGGTTATTTTTCTTAAGTGAGACTGCCTCGATGATGTATGCAGCCTTCAAAGGGTGCAGCCCCTTTTTGCAGCTGAAAAATCTCTCGTCTTCCGTATCCCGAACAAAACGCGTGGACGGGCGTGCTCTTGCTCTTGTTCTGGTTGATGTGTGTTCTGCTCTCTTTTGACGTCATACAGGACCCACTCGGAAAAAACTCTCCGGAAGTAGTAGATTTGACACAGAAATACTCCGTCATACGTCCAACTCGTGTTTTGAAACTTGTTTAGCATGAGAATGCA
>CM074438.1:35927592-36057592 GCA_037101425.1 Elopichthys bambusa | reverse complement strand
ATATATATAGAAATATATATATATATATATATATATATATAAAAAAAAGGAAAGATACTTTAAAAGTGAAATTAAACCTGCCAGTAGGTGGCAGCGAATCACTGTTAATGAGCGAGTCATTGAGATTCAACCGATTCATTCAAACAGCTGATTCATTCAGGAAGTGTTGCTCAGAGACGCAAAACGAGTGATTTGGTGTCTAAAATGTAAGTCACTTAATATAAACCTTTTGCTTATTAAACTGTACGTTTTATTCATTTGTAATCATGCTTATATTTGGACAAAAATGCCGTTCTTCGTGTAATATTGTTTAACTATATTAAATGATATAAATATAAAAGACATACAGGGGCTTTTTGCCCCTTATCCTGAACATTTTAATAGACTACGTCACGTAGTGCATGCATACGTGGGTGTGTTTTTACTGTAAAGTGAGGAACATACTCGATAATGTCAGATCGTTAAATCAACAATTATGATATCATAGATGTCGCACACCCTACAGCACTGGCCCAATTGGGCAAGTGACAGTTCTGTCAACTGTCCCAAGAGTCGTTCACACTGGCCGCGGGCCATCGGGCAGTCCTTATTATCCAGCGCTCAAGGGGAAATCACGCCTCAAGACTCATTCTTAAGGTGCTTTAATATTCCGATCCAGTAGAAAAACTTTATAACGTAAGGATCACGTCCAACATGTGTTGTGATTTTCTGTTTGTACCTCTCGTAAGTGTCTAAACCAGTACATCACGGACTTTCTGCTTTTCACTTCCTGCCCTCCATCTGAATTTCGCGCGTGACCGTAAACAAGCTATTGCAGAGAGGATTTCTGTGATGCAGAAACACAGACAGAATCCAGTCGTGAAAATGTACTCTTATATAATAGGGCTGCACGATTAATCAAAACTGAAACCAAATGCGATTTGGCAAAGGCAACCAAAATGTTTTTTTTTATTTAATGCGCAGCTTGTCAGTGAAGAACGGCTCTGTGAAAAGTAGTAAATGCTGCTCCATCTGGAAGCCAGAGGGCGCTCTTGCACAGAAACTCCCCGCAGAAGTACAATATAACACACACCATTCCAGGAAATCCCTATGAGCGTCACACTATCGCTGTAGCCGAATAAACATGACTAATAAACACACAACTACAACAATACATGGTTTATCTGAGTTCTTCAAGCCTTCTCAGGTATTTTCATGAGAATAAAGTTTATTTTTAATGCAATTCTAATTGACACAGCCTTTATCACTGTATAGAATACTATGAAATATTATATTGTGTGCCTTATTCTGTGTAAGAAGCCACATCATCTCACAGAAGGGTGACTTTATGAAGTGAGTTTGGAGTAAAAACATGTTATTAAACGTCTGGAAAGATGTTTGGCACGTGTTGCTTTTTCAAATGCGCATTATAAGTGACTCAAACTCGGATTTGAATAAATCAAAAGTAGGGCTGTACACTTATCACATCATGACAAGAGCTGCACGATTAATCGTTAAAAGATGGTGATCTCGACCCACATAATCTTATTCCTAAATGACAGCGATTCAACTTTTGACAGGTACGACTGCAGCGAACATTCAGACAGAGCGAGCCACACAGTATCATTATTTCTGTCTTACAACTATTCATATCACAGAAGTACCGGGATAAAGGTTCATAGTTCAAATATAAACACCGATGTCTACGGAAGCGATCAAAATGGAGTAAATCACCCTTTGAAAGTAACTTGACACTTCAAATAAAGATTGTATCATCACATCGTTACACCAGTAGGTGGCAAAGTGTTTGGAAAATGTATTTGTCATTGAATCATTCGTTTAAAATGCTGATTCATCCAGTAACAGGTGTGTTGGACTTGGTGTTTGACATCGCAGGTCCGTGAGAGCAAGTGTAAAGCATGCGGAGTGTCTGCGCTCGAATCGCTCTCGCGGCACTGTGATGTCAAACACCGATCGGTCTGAGCAGCGCTGCTTAATGAAACGAGTCATTGAATCATTCATTCAATCCTTTAAAAAAATTAGTTGTCTGTTCTGAATCTGACTTCTATTTTAAACTAAAAAAAAAAAAGCGTGATTCATGATTTATCCAGAATTATGCAGCTGTAATGGCGATATTAAAGACTGCGACGTCTGCATGCTGTCTGTGTGTATTTTTCATACTATTGTAAAGAAAAAGTAATGAATTAAGTTGTTGAAGTTTTATGAATTAAACTGATTAGACATGCTTTTTGATTATTATAATTGTCCCACATTTTCACTCCTCGTGTGTGTCTCTTCCTTCAGTGTGGTGAGTGAGTTCCTGCAGCTCTTCTCGGCTCAGCTCCTGCAGAGCTCCAGCGCCGCTCCGGCCGGACTCATTCTCCATGTGCTCGAACTCTACAACACTGAACTGGCCCGCGTCGGCTCCGCGCAGGTAACGCTGGGTGATTTTTCAGTTTGTCCTGACGTGTCGCATGCGATTTGAATGGCTGAGTATTAATTTTCACATCTTTAATTAGTTTTTATATCCATTTGTAGTTAGAAGTACCTTATCATTTATCATCATTTAATCTCCCTTATGATGTTTTAAACCCACAAATAAAGTCCATTTAACACAATTTTTCAAGCTTAAAAGTTCATAAAGGGATGGTAAAACTAATCCATATGATTAGGTCTGTATCTTCATCATTCCTTCTGATGTTCATTCATGTTTATTTGCTGCTGTAACTAGTAGTAAAGAGGACGCTACAGCGATCTGTCACCACCACACATTAAAGAGTTTCATATAAATGACTAACAACCAGAGATTTAAATACTTCTTATTAGTCTCATGTTTGTGTATAAATGTCTGATCTCACATTTTCTCTTCCAGCTGACTGCAGAGCAGAACCTGACCTTCATTGAGCCTTTCTGCAAGGCCATGGCCAAGACCAAAGAGTACGACCTTTACCTCATTGAGTTGATCTATACACCACTGTGATATGAAGCTTGATAATCATTTCCTTCTCACATGCCTGCTCTTCAGTCGGGTCCTGCTGAAGGCCATCGGCAGCAATGTCTTCAACACCATCGTTGATCAGGTTCCCTACGCCATCGAGGATCTGCTCAGAGAGATTCGTCAGGGTGACGAGGAAGAACTGGACGCTAGTGATGGATCTGAAGACCAACAGGACAACGAAGAGCTGAAGACTAAATCGAAAAAGAAAACTGAAGGTGCACAGGATAATGGTGGGTAGATTGACTAAACATGATCAATTCTGATACTGCAGCAAAAAGTAATATTTTAAATATTGTGGGATTCAAAAGATAATTGAAGGATCTTAGCAAACATCTAAAATTTGAATACTTAATTGGGTTTTAAATGTTTTTTTGGTTGTGGGACAGAAGCTTGCACCAATTCTGTAGAAGGGCCCATACAGAAAAATAATAATACCGAAATATAATAACATAGATCACCCTTTCTCCGCGCTGTTTTATTAAGCAAAGTGGCATGAAACACTTTGCTTGTCACACAGTCTGTCTTGTCTTGAGAAGACATTTTAAGAAATTATCTTAAGACTGTACTTTGTATAACAGGTTTAAGGGAAGCCTATAGAAGGAGAACAAGAGAAGAACACAGACAGAATCTTGAGGCACTCCATACTTTTGGAGATTTCCGTTCTTCATTTACAGTTAACAAATGGTGACGGTCAAACAAGTAGGATCTAAACAAGGCCAGCGCTTGTCAGATCTCTTCATTTTTTCACTCTCTAACGCACGGTTTCTTAAAGTTAGCTTGAATTTTAACCCTTTGTCCTTAGACATACATGAAACCAGTTGTTGCAATGTCATCTTGATGACCTCGGGGTGCATTCAGGGGAAAAATAAAAAGTAAAAAAAAAATGATTCGAATTGATTGTAGTCATGTTATTTGATCGAACTGTTTTGTTTTTGTTGGTGTCAGAATCTGAGGAGGACTGTGATGAAGATGACTGTTCACTTCCAGACGACATGGATAGTAAAGATGATGGAGATGATGAATGTAGACCAGTTCTTCAGGTGGGTTTTGTAGTCTTTTCTTGATGCACATATGTTTTTTTTTTTAATTAAATATTCTTGTATAAGGAATATATTTAATTGTATATCATGGTGAAAGTGGTGAAACCCAATTAAAGGACAAGAGGCACATAAATGTGGTGTAATTGTCATCGTAGCAGATGAACTAGTTGTCTGCTATGGTTTTTGAACACCCTATGATGCTGTAATGAATGGACGATCAGAGACTTGACCTGTGCGTGTTTGTCTTTAGAGATGTGTCACTATTGAATTTCTTTCAGAGGTTGTCTGGTTGTTCATGTAAATAATTGTTTTTTTCTTGTGCAGTTTGACTATGGTGCAATAGCTGACAGACTTTTTGAGCAGGCCAGTTACTCAAATATACCAAGCTTTAACCGATCCAAGATTTACAAGTTTGTCAAAATGTAAGTAGTGATTTTTTTTTTTTTTTTTTTTTTTTTTAATCTTGGAACGTTGGAACTGAGAATCATGAAGGCATAAAATTGTATAAGTTTTGTTTTCAAATCTTTTTTTTTTTTTTAATCTCTTTCCCCATGGGATGAAGTTTCCGAGACTTGAGCGAAGGTAAACTCTTTTAATATCAAAATTTTAGTGAAATGATTAGTCTTTCTGGCACTTTCGTCATTGTTTTCTGTGGCGTCTTTGTTTAGGCGCGTTCCCTCAGGATGAAGTAGAGGACGTGTCCACTGATGAAGATGACTATGACGACAGCAGACGGAGAAAGAGAAAGAAAGAAACAAATAAAGGCCAGAAAGAACAGAAGTCACTGAAGAAATCCAAAGGTTTGTCTTTTGTTTAGTGGTCATCTTATAATGGATTTTTATTTATTTTTTTAAATGAGCCAATGTCTTATCAACTGAGCCGAGTGGCTAATTATAGAAATAATGGTAATATTTCTATATAAGAAGTACTGTGTATAGGAAGTAATAATATAGGAAGTATTGTGTTGACAAAATTGTCAAAGATAAAAAAAAAAAAAATGTAAGTTTGGATTACACTCATAGTATAATGTCCATGTTACTAATGCTTAATATTGTAAAAACAGTAAGTTTGCATAACTAATCCTAAACCTATAGCAAGTAAATGTTAATTAATATTACTGAAGTTTCTGAAGTGTCAATTTCCAACAGGTCAGTCAGAGACAGCAGCTGACGCTGACACATCCGAGGACACAAAACAAAAAAACAAGAAAGGTAAGAAGAAAAAGAGAAAGAACAAAAGTTTGAAGAGTGTTGAGGGAGAGACGGATCAGCAGACAGATGCACAAACACCGGTCGAGCCCTCAAGCCCTTCAGAGGTCAGACGAGAGACACAGGACTCGGAGAAAGCAGAGTCTAATGCTGAACCAACCGAACGTGACAGTGAAAACAAGCCTGACGAACAACCAAATGGTCTTGGCCTTAAACTGCTAAAGAAGAGAGGGAGGAAGAAGACTTGTCAAGACGCAGCAGCAGCTGACGACTCCGAGACGGGAATCGGCTCTACATCAGCAGAGATCGTTACTTCTGCTCCCCTGAAGAAAAAGAAAAAACTGCTGAAAAAGGCAAAAGACGTTGGTGACGGAGAAAAGGAGCATGACGGACAAGCAGAAGTGAACTCCGTTTCTGTGCTAACATGCTCTATCTCAGCCAGCGTGGAGGAGCTGTCAGCGGTCACTCCGTCAAAGAGGAGCAGCACGGCAAGAAACGCAGAAGTCAAAGAAGAGCAGGATTCACAGGAGACAGGCTCCTCTAAAGCCTTGAGAAAAACACTGATGAAGAAGAAGAAGAAGAAACAGAAGGACGTAGTTGATGTTCCGGAGCCAAACGCCAATGGAGAAGCTCATCAGGAGGTTGAGAGCGTTCACACTGAAGAGTCGCGGCAGCCAGATGGCCTTACAGAACCGGCAACTGGGAACATGAGAGCGAAGAAGAAGAGGAAGCAGAAATTAGAAGCGTCCGCTGACCAGATCAAACCGAAGAAGGTGAAGGTGAATGGACACGCCGGCAAGACGAGCGTCAAGAGACCGAAAGTCATCAGTGTAAGTCCGTCAGGCTCTCAGACACATTTGCCCTCTAAACCATCAGTCACTGAACGGTTACCTTCCCTCTCATTAGGCTGAAGAAGCATCGCTTCCTGTCAACACTGAAAATGAGATCAAACAGAAGCAGTTCGTGCTCCGTCAGAAGAAAGCTCCCGCCCCCATCTTCTGTAAAGCTGCAGGCCCCAACACACGCAAGCTCAGTAAAAAGGTACTGGTCACTTCCTGCTTGCATGCACGCTGCTGACAAATGTCATCCACTCTGACTGACTGAGTGAGCTGAGCTGAAGTCAGGGAAAAAAACTTTTCCCGCGGGCCCATAAAACATAGATATATAAAATATCTTAAATGTTATAGGAAAGATGTAATTTCAAGATTTTAAATTTGGGGATGGAAAACTAGAAATTGCGGTATGACTTAATGTGATTATTAAACTTCAAAAGGTTTCATGAAGAAAAAAAGAGTGCTGCACGTTTCAAAGTAATAACACAGCGCCGTTGTTCGTTCTACAGGATCACGGTTTCACAGCAGTTCACAATGGACCACATTTATGCCTAGCAATTGTTTGATCTACTGTTGATGAATTATGGCAATATTTACTGTATGGCAAGACTGTAACCATGTCTTGAACACTGGGGGTGGGACCAATTTTTTATAAAGCATAAAGGAACAGAACCTTAAAGAAAATTCTTGGTCTAATTCTATTTTGGGAAATAATAATTTTAAACTATGTACAAATAATAATTGCATTACGGCACACATGTACTTTTATCTACATGCGTAATATGTCAAACGTTTCGTCTCGTCACACAGTTAGGAATTAATTACATGGATAATGTAAATGCATATTTTCAATTCAAAACTGCCTTTTTTTATACTAAAAGTTGTGTAGTTTGCATCACCGGATGTTATCGTCGGTTGTTTATCATTTCTATCGCAAAACAGTTAAATGTTTTGCTATTTACATCTTGCCTCACTCTCTTTGTGTTAAACTGACACTTTGCACTGGAATTCACGCTCTGCCTCTGCTTCAGTAAACCCCGCCTACTTTGATTTGATTGGCCATCTCAATCATTTTGACATTGACGAGCTGAGGCAGACCAGGCTAAAAATTTAACTTAAATCTTTTTGTCATCCTAAAACAAACAGAGCGCTGCGTAACGGTGTGCAGCAGAGCAGTGCAATAATTTCAAATATTGGGGGGATAATTTAACCTATTCCAAATATTTGGTGTTTTCCTCAATGTCTATGGTGGTTACCGCCCTGCTTTGTGCTGTTTATATCATATGTGCAAACTCCAAAAAAGGTTAGATGGCATGTTCTTTTCATATTACATCCATATAATGCCTAATAAAGTAGTGTTAAGCGCAGAGCTGCTTAGTTTACAGATGGAACTGGGGTAACCGCTGTGTTTCTGCTGTTTCATAAACACCATCTACTGTCAGTGCGAGTTCATTCAGTGCGTCTGCTGTTTTTGTTCAGATCAATGCGAAGATCGACCCATATTTTTACACTCATTGTTGTAAATGTCTATACCCTTATACATTTTTTTCTACTTGTGTTATTTGAAATAAGTTGTTTAAATCATGGTTTTTACTGTCATTTTGTGGTTTAGGATGTTATATAAACATAGGCTTACATCCCACTCAACACAGTATTGATTTTATCTGTGCAGGTCTTAAAAAGCAGTAAATTTGATTTGAAACCTTGCATATCCCCTGCATTTATCTTGTCTTGATCTTTCTAAAGTTGTCTCTTAATCTGTATTTTATTTTGTTTTCTCCTCTAGATTTTGCTGCCTTCAAAACCTGAAACGAAGAAGGTCACATTTGGCCTCAAGAATAATAAAACCATGGGTATGTATGCGTTTTACTGTGAAAATTAGCTGCTAGTTGTTGATTAATT
The DNA here is from genome assembly GCA_037101425.1 of Elopichthys bambusa. Classification (NCBI taxonomy): domain Eukaryota; kingdom Metazoa; phylum Chordata; class Actinopteri; order Cypriniformes; family Xenocyprididae; genus Elopichthys; species Elopichthys bambusa. The sequence goes on along the minus strand of CM074438.1, from coordinate 36,049,632 downwards.
AAATGAAGTAAGCAGCATTAGAGTTTGTGCTGCTAGCTCAGGGATTCTTAGGCTGAGAGGCACTTCTGTCAAATAAAGTATTTCTTCAAAAGATTGAAAGTCACTGTAACTCCAGAAGTATAATCCAGAGAGTATCCTCTGTTTTCCTGTCAGAGATTTCCTGTCACTCGCGGGTCAGTCCGGCCAGTCAGTCCCGTGTGGCCTTTGACCCCAAGAGGACGCCGAAGTCTGGAGTGTTGAAGTCGCCCACATCATCGCCAGCCGTCACGAAAAGAGCCATGGCTGCAGATTTCTTTTAAAATAAAGCTTCCTGTTTTCTTCTTTGTGAAGTTTAATCTATTGAAATCTCTTTTAAAAAAAGAACATGAGGAAACTAATGCCTAAAGATATATTTTATATTCACTGTTCTCGTTTTACTTTTCTTCCTACAGTACGTGTAAATTGAGACTTTCAATATTTTAACAGTGACCTTTTTTTAGACTGTTCGGATCATTCTGGAATTTCATAAAGGTCCTCATAATGAGTGAACATGAGTTTTTTTCTACAGCAGTCTTACTGTAGTTATCTAGTTCTGGGATAATCAACTCTGGTCCTGGAGAATTTCTAGTAATCTTGAAGACTTTGGTTGGATTTTTCAGGTGTTTGATCAACTGGCCCTCTCCGACCTGTTCATCCTTGCTCTATTGAGTAAATCCCAGTCTGTCAAGAAACTGCTAATGCCCTGATGATCATGATGGAGTTCAGTCGCATGCATGAAATCTGACAGCTGCTTTTACATGAATGATGTGATGAAAGTGTTGTCACGTATATCACAGCCCTTCCAGTGTAAGTGAATAAACTGATACTCTGTTTTATAAATCAATAATAACATCCGTTTCTCACATTTACTCTTGATTTTGCAAAACTTGCTGTGCTGTTGTATAAATCAGGCACAAGAAGCATCATATTTAGGCTGTGCGCACAATTTATTCATTTTTTTAAACTCTTTAAATGAACCAAAACACAGGACGTGCAGTGAGAAAGAACACATGAATTACAGCGCAAACAAACATAGGATCTAGTTCAATGCAAGATAACTTTTGGCAGAATTCACTGTTCTGACACAAAAAAATAGGCCAATCACATGATCCGTGCCGATCTGAGGAGTTTATTTCTGAATGTGCGAGACTTCTGATTCATTAGCTGCTATAGGGAAATAACTAGTAGGTGGTAGAAGTAATTGCACCACAAACCAGTGTCTTTATGACTGCGATAATAAAAGACAACAAATACTAGTTTGTCATTTCAAGCTATAAAACAATGGAGATTGACTCTCTTCCATCTAATATGAAGCTTCTCAACATCTAAAACATCCCTCCACAAGTTTGTACATGGCCTGATAAAATCACGTCATGCACTTATTAATTATTCCAGATTACAGTTTTTATATATATATATATATAATTGCTAGGACACGTTTCTCAATACTTGAGTCACTTTTTCAAAATTCCAACTTTCAGCTTTACAGTGGTTAATTTCACATTCAAAATGCACCAAAACACTTCATTCATGTCTCAAATCAACTCGTTCTTCATGACACTAGCAAAGGTTTCATCTAAGAAACATTTTGTAAAACATAAAACACAGACTTAAAAAAAGCATTTCATAGGCAATGATTTATTTTGTAAAAATTCTTTACAAGAGTGACACTCTCCAGACACTCCCTGCAGTTTGTTACATGATCCATGTTTACATCACACTAAAATTATTCCTAGGTTTTTCATCTCTTGTATAGATGATAATCACACTCAAAGACTAACACTTGTGTAGGTGTTCAGCTATTTTGATAGTATTTCAGTTTTTTCATATTTCAATTGCTGTATTCAGTTTTGTATTGTTAGATTTTGAACTTCACAGTTTTGAAAAGTGTATATAAACATGCAAACTGGCCTGTAGGTACACAGTTTTGGTGCTGATTGTGTCTAAGTGAGAAATGAATTTAATTTAAAAGATGTCATCATTGAACATATTGAGCATAACTGAACATAAGTATTGAGAAATGTGTCCTAGCGATTGTGAAAAAACACTTATCGAAACGGATGTCCATCTGTCATGTGGTCGTTGTCACTGCGACGTCATCATTAGTTGTGCTGATGAAGGCTGTTCATGCACTAATTGCAAGAATCGCCAAAGGACTGAATGAAAACATAAAGTCTTTCTTTAAACAGAGTATAAATTAATATTAATGACCTTGATGGAGAAAAGACTTGGCAAAGCCAAGAAATGGATCTTGGATAACGGCCAAACGGAAAGTTGCCTAAAGTCTTGTCTGTACATAATTCAGAAAGCAAGACAATGACGGCAGCTTATGAACATAAGCCCAAATTTATATCTTGAGGTGGAGAAGAGGTTAAAAACAGGCTTGGCATTGCCTATGTGATGGTGTTTCTTACCAGGGGAAAATCCTGATGCTGTGTATAAATCCCTTGATGAAATGCCAAGTTTAACTGATCTACATAATGTGTAACTTTTATGGGCACCTTAATCACTTATGGGTTAATGATGGACTGTATCGGCAGGGTGTGGGGAGTTAGGAGAGATCCCTCCTGCTTAATCAACATTAGTGAGCGCTGAGGCAAGGAAAAGGCTGTCACATATGCCAAAGTTTCTGAAGGTGTAATTATTTCATTTGATCCCAAGAGTTCTTGATGTTACAGATTTTGTTAGTTTGTTTTGGGGGTTTACCTGTTATAACAGCTGGGAATAAACATGCCAGATTTCATGTTTTTAGGACTGAACATACAGGACTCTCTTCCATTACACTCTGAACTGTGATGGGAAAGAAGTAAACAATGCAAACTCCAATCAAAAAAAGTTATGTGAAAGAAAGTGTACAGATCATGTCATGTTAATTAATTCTGAAATGTTTCATTCATTCTGAAGAATGAGCTCCATTTCAACAACCCTAACCTTAACAGACACCAAGTTGCTGTGTAGAGTAGGACTGATTCTCCTTCCTCTAATAAAACTAGATCAAACTGGGTTCATTAAGAACAAGTTGCATTATGCCGAAAGAAGGAGAGTAGCTTCATTTGGGGTCTATTTTATACTTTTCAACGGTTCAATCCTGATGATTATTTTGCCTCTTAGTTTCATTGTGAAAGAGGAGCTCACCACTGTTGTTCGCTCTAGCAGTTGTGTTCACTTGTTCTGGGAATGTCCAGAAGTTTTGGACTGAAATTTTTTCCAGACATTGACTTTTGGTCTTCCAATTGAGCTCACATCTTTATATTGTATAGTATCCCTTAAAGCGAACTGGTCAAGGCTTTATTACGTGCAGCGAAACCATACCTGTTTAAACCAGATGTTTGAGAACTGATTCAGTGATCTGTTTGTGATTTGTTTTATTCAGTGGGTTGAAGCAGTAATCTCTCTTTTTTTGGTGTACTGTATGTGTGAAAAGGGCTGGGAGAGGGTGTTTTGCAAGGTTGGTCTTTTGGTTTGTTGTCAAACTGCTTATATAAGCCTTGGCCGAAACCCTGTCGACCACTGTTAACCAACTTAAAATCTGAACAACACATACAGAATGATAACACTGTACAAAAAAGTGCCATTAACGAACAACGATGAATATGAATTGCTCATTGTTAGCTCATTTTAATGTTAGTTAATACAAATACAACGGTGCATTGTTAGTTCATGTGTAACGGAATACCAAACCCAGAGACAGGATTATCGTCAAACCCAATCAGGTTTTTACTGAACAGATGGAATGAAAGTCCTTTCTTTTTACCAGGTATCTGGGGATTAGAAGATGACCGGTGAGCGGAGGAGACGCACTTCTCGACAGGTTGGAACAGGTGAGGATACACAGACAGGTAATTGGAGAGTCTTACGCTGGAGGAATCCGAGGGGATCTCAGGATTATCTACAGGAGACAACTTCGGGTAAGGAGTCGGTAATCCACAATTCAGACCAGAGCCTGATGACACCGTGACAGACAGCTCGGGTCTGTTAAATAACAGTTTCAACTTTTGATTTTAATAATGAATTAGTAAATGTTCAAATGAACTAAGAATAATAAAGTATTTTTCATTGTTAGTTAATGTTACAAATGTAACCTTATTGTAAAGTGTTACCAATAACATGGATAACTGTCTGTTCCAGCGAAACCACAGACCTTACTGAGTAATTCTGCAGCTCTGTGGTTTCGATATAATGTGTTGTGGAAAGCTTTTACCATACCAGAGAAAGGCATCCGCTCTTGATCAGTGAGGTAATGTATGGAAGAGTTTAACAGAAATGTGACCTGTTGAGGTCAGTATTAGAGTAATGGTTCTCTCTGAATGAGTAACCAAACTCTCAGAATCATTAAGTGCTGAACTTTGTCACACATATAACTGTGTTATAACCTAAACTTCACATCCACCTACACAGATTGAAAGAACCCCACAAATGATTTCTAACACCACTTCTTATGGCAGTGTTCATGTTGTACGTGATCTCACACTGAGTGACACGGTGACGATCCTGATAAGTGGTATAATTCTTTCTACTAACACATGCCGTGGCTTATTCTGATGGTGTTATCACTGCTTTATAATCAACATGAATTGTGTTCTTGCACAACAGTTTGGAAATGTTATAGAACAATGGAAGTGCCCTTACACAAAGAAAATATATTTCCTTATATATGAATGCTCAAAATATTAAATTATTTGATGTATATTGAAAATATACAAAATAATATATTGTGTTAATATGACGAAACTTACCAATTCACAAAATTAACGGAATGCATAGCTGATATAAAAAATTGGATGACCAGTAATTTCCTACTACTAAATTCAGAAAAAACAGATATTCTAATTTTTGGACCAAAAACTTCCTCACGTAATAACCTAGAATACTGTCTAACACTTGATGGCTGCTCTGTTAAGTCTTCGTCGTCAGTTAGGAACCTGGGTGTGCTCTTTGATACCAATCTTTCATTTGAAGGCCATGTTTCTAGCATCTGTAAAACCTCATTCTTCAATCTTAAAAATATATCTAAATTACGACATATGCTCTCGATGACAAATGCATAACAGTTAGTTCATGCGTTCATGACCTCAAGGCTAGATTACTGTAACGCTCTACTAGGTGGTTGTTCTGCTCGCCTGATAAATAAACTACAGCTCGTACAAAATGCAGCAGCTAGAGTTCTTACTAGAACTAGGAAATATGACCATATCAGCCCGGTTCTGTCAACACTGCATTGGCTTCCTGTTAAACATCGTATAGATTTTAAAATCTTGCTAATTACCTACAAAGCACTAAATGGTTTAGCTCCCCAGTACCTGAGCGAGCTCTTAATGCATTATAGTCCTTCGCGTCTATTACGATCTCAGAATTCAGGCCAGTTGATAATACCTAGAATATCAAAATCAACTGCAGGTGGCAGATCCTTCTCCTGTTTGGCACCTAAACTCTGGAACAATCTTCCTAGCATTGTTCGGGAAGCAGACACACTCTGTCAGTTTAAATCTAAACTAAAAACACATCTCTTTAACCTGGCATACACATAACACATTATCAATTTATTTTTTCAAATCCGTTAAAGGATTATTAGGCTGCATAAATTAGGTCAGCCGGAACCGGGAACACTTCCAATAACACCAGATGTACTCGTTACATCAGAAGAAGAATGGCATCTACGCTAATATTAGTCTTTCTGTTTATCCCGAGGTTTACCGTAGTCAGCCGGATCCGGGCCGGATCCGGGCCGTATCCGGGTGAGATCGAGGACCTGCACCATGACACAACCACAACACAGCCCTGAAGTATCAGCAGAGATTGAGTCAACTAGATCATCCACTATGAAGGCCTCATCAACATGACAACCAGTGGCGCATCTTCTCAACAACCGTCCATACCGGTGTGATGAATACGATCCTCAACTGGATGGAACTGAATTAAACACTTTGAATGTTGCGATCATATCTGACTTATGATAGCAACCTGAGTCGTAACAAAGCACTGTTCGCCAGAGGAGAACTGGCCCCCCGACTAAGCCTGGTTTCTCCCAAGGTTTTTTCTCCATTTTAACACCTGTTTGCCACCTGATGTCACCTGTTGGAGTTTGGGTTCCTTGCCGCTGTCGCCTTTGGCTTGCTTAGTTGGGGACACTTGACAATTGATATTTGATATTCAACAGTGCTTTGATCTACCTGCATTGACACTATTCCTTACGAGCTGCTGTGCAGCCAAAATAATGTACCAGTTATCACTGTAAAGCTGCTTTGACACAATCTACATTGTAAAAAGCGCTATATAAATAATGGTGACTTGACTTGACTTGTTAATATGTTACAGTATATTTAATAATACATAAGGAATTGATGCTTTTCATATATTAAATAATGTAACCATATATTTACTTATATATCTTAATGTATTTGATTTTATATTCAATAACACACTTCATAATATACATAAAATATGGTATATGTATAAATATAACTGAACATATACTGTATGTCTGTATGTTGCATTTAAATCTGTAAAATCCTCGGTAGCGGTGTAGATGATCTAACAAAGATGATGCGTGAGGCAGAATTACAGAAGAAACAATATTTAATCATCACAAAGAGCAATAGCACACTACACAACTAACATAACGTTAATGCAAGAAAATGAACCAGAGTGGAGGCCCACGGCAGAACTGATGGAGGGAGGAGCCAGGCTAGAGTCAGCAGCCCGAGCGAGTGAGGTGGAGACATGACCAGAGAGGACTCCGGTGGAGCAGGAGCGACATAGAGCCAGGGTCACACTGAAGGCCTGGAGATGTGGGACCAGGGTGCAGACGGATGGGAAGAACCGGAAGGAAGAGCCCAGCAGAGCCAGAGGGGTGGAGGGTCGAGGCACAGCTGATGACTCAGAAGTCCGAGGCGAAGCCATTGCGATGGTGAACCAAGGTGGAGCCTGAAGGACGAGGGAACAAAAGGAGATGTTCAGGAAAATGCCCTGATTGTTTATCCTAGGCTCATATGCTTGAGGTGGAGCTGATGGAACTGGCTGGTTAGGATCATCCGTGACGAAGGATACTTGGAGTTGGGCAGAGCCAAAGGCGACTTGGTGCTGGACGACGGAGACTTGGTGCTGGATGGATCCAGCGGCAATGAAGACGACTTGGAACTGGGCTGAACCAGTAGAGACTGAGACGACTGGACGAGACCTGCGGAGACAGCAGACCAGGAACCATCATATCATCCCATCAGAAAAATAGTTAAACGGGGATCCAGCTAATTACACAAACCTCAGCAATGGAAGTGTGGGCAGAGCTCCAATTCATCCCTTAAACTCCACCAATACTCCCTCTATGACGTACACCAGTGCCAGCTCACGCACCTTTTCAGACGCTGCATTCACACGAGGCGTCGGCGTTAACGCTTCCCATTTACTTTGAATGGGTGACGTCATGTGTTGCCGAACTGAATTGTGGGTTCCGTTGCGTCGCTTCACTCGCATTGCAAGCGCCAGAAGATTTCTCAACTTTTCAAGCGCCAACGCAGGCGTCAGCCAATCAGATTGCCTTATGCAAACACTTTAGAGCAGTCGCTAGCCAATTGCGTTCATGCAACACCGGAAAGTAATGTGATTGGCTGTTGTCACTATAACGGTCGCGTCAACACAAGCTTCAGACACGCCCTCCGTCAAGCGTTAATGCCGACGCCCCGTGTGAATGCAGCGTAAGTGATCGGCTCAGGCTCCGGGACGAGACTGGCCCGTGTGAAACGCTCTGGCTCTTGCTTCATTGGCAGTCTCGGGCTCTGAGTCTGTTGTGAGATCTGGCTTTTGCTCCGTAGCAGGCATGGCTGAAGGCTCTGGGTCTGGAAGGGGGTCTGTTGTCCTCATCAGCGAGGCAGATGGTGTATGTTGAGCCACAGTAGTGTATGCACCCACTCCACATATGCAGTGAGATTCCCTAGAGCACCTATCACGTAGTGGGTGACGCATACCAGGTCGAGAAAATCCCTTGAATGATCCTCGAGGGAGCAATCTCCCTGCTGCAGCAGGAGCATCTTTTTCTCTTCTGCTTCTAATTCAATCTGGGTCTTGCGTTCTGTCACAGTCCAAAAGATGAGATGTGTGATGCAGAACGAATAAAGATACTTTTAATGAACACCAAGAGATAAACATACAGAACACAACTAACATAAAGTTAACACGAAGGACACTGAACTGAGGAAAATTGAGGGCTTAAATTCATAAGGAATGATAATCAATGGAACAGGTAACTAATAAAGTAAGAGAAATGTAAGAGAAATTTTTCTCTTTCTTTCTTGCCTATTTTTACAGTGAAGCCTTATAGAGACTTACAAAGACTTACAGAGTTTTGCTTTTTTAATTTGATAAAAAATAACAAAAAAACTTAGTCTAACACTTGCAGCTGTGATTTTTTAGGGTTTGAGGATGAACTCAAGTCTTGGTAGAGAACAGGGTTAAATATTCCTAAAAAGTGCTTGCTCATACTTTTGTGCTTTGCCATCTTTTCTCTTTTACCGGATGCATTCATAATCTGGCACACCCTCTAGTCTCAAATGGGAATATATTACCCAGCTGATCTAGTGCACTTGCTAAACGTGCACAATACCACAGGAGTGACGGCTGGAGAACTTCAGGGGGACAATGAGTAGCATGGCAAGAGAGATCCTGGCGTTTATACTCACCACGTCGGGCTGGGTGCTGGTGTCCTCCACTTTACCTACAGACTACTGGAAGGTGTCTTCAATCGACGGCACGGTTATCACAACAGCCACCTTCTGGTCCAATCTGTGGAAAACTTGTGTGACTGATTCTACTGGAGTGTCCAACTGCAAAGACTTCCCTTCAATGCTGGCACTGGACGGTCAGACGCTTTTGTCAAGTTTGTGTGCTAATATATATATATACTATAGTGGCCAAAAGTGTTGTCCGGCCTAGGAAAATTGACAAAAAATTTGTGAAAGATTTTGTAAGCATACTGTGTAGCTTGCCGTCGATTGTTTTATTTCTGATAATAACGCAATGAAACATGACAAATTGTGCCAACATAATTTTTGGCCAGGCTGTAATACAAAGAAATTATGAACATGAAAAAAACAAGAGAAAAGCAAACAAATATAATTGTAGTCAATGTAAGCTTTTTCCTGTCAGCTTTGTGTTTCTCTATGCATTTTTTTTAAACCTGGGGCTGTAGTTTGCCTTTTTTTTTTTTTTTTTTTGCCAAATAATTTTGTCAGATAAATACCTTAACCAAGTTTAGTTCTTCCCTCGTATTTAAAATATTAAACATCACTTTTGGCCACTACTGTATGTATGTACTGTATACAGCCAATGTCTTGGCTGTATATAAGAAATATTTGAAATTGACTAGTCAAATGTAAGTAAAACTCTTGGATCTTGGATCATCTCAGATCATCATGTTTAGTTATTGTAGCTCCAGTGCTGCTCATGTTCATTTAAATGCAACCTTTACTCAGACTGTTATGGTAATAATTTTGTTTGCAAAATAGATGCATTTTCACTAGTCATTTCAGGCTTCATGAGCACATTAGGTATCTATATCACTGAAGGCTTTGGGGAACCCAGAATGGTTCTTCTATGTCGAAAACCCCATTTAGAACCCCATATATCTCGCCAGCATTTCATCTCTCCAATGTGATTTTTTCTTCGAATAATGCTCTCAAGAGAGCAAACCATTTGTGCAAGGCAAACACACAACAGTCACAAAACAACTCTTTTCCTTCTAATGTCAATGTTTAGCACTTTTCAGAAAGCTGAAGGCAATAATTTAGATGTATTTGTCTCCAGGCTGTTTTCCATTCATTCATTTGTTTTCGTGGGTTAACTAGTAAGCTAATATTTGCCAGTCTGCTCTTCCATGACTCAAGGACAGACATCAGAGAAAGAGCTTGTGCTCAACTACAGGCTCATCTCTTAACGTATGATTAATCACCATAACACCATTTGAATGGTATGATTCAAGAGGACAGGGCTAGGCTGTCCAAATACTGAATTATAAATGATTTATTACATTTTTATAATACACTCACCTGCCACTTTATTAGGTACACCTTGCAAGTACGTGGTTGGACCCCTTTTGCCTTCAAAACTGCCTTAATTCTTTATGGCATAGATTCAACAAGGTTCCTGAAACATTCCACAGAGATTTTGCTCCATGTTGTCATGATAGCATCACGCAGATTTTTCAGCTGCACATCCATGATGCGAATCCTCCACATCCTAAAGCTGCTGTATTGGATTGAGATCTGGTGACTGTGGAGGTCAGTGAACTCACCGTCATGATCAAGAAACCAGACTCTATTGTCCAGTTTTAGTGAGCCTGTGTGAACTGTAGCCTCAGTTTGCTGTTCTCAGCTGACAGGAGTGTCACCGGTGTGTCTTCTGCTGCTGTAGCCCATCTTCAAGGTTGGACGTGTTGTGCGTTCAGAGATGCTCTTCTGCATCTCGCCTCTACAGTTACTGTCAGCTGAACCAGTCTGGCCATTCTCCTCTGACGTCTGGCATCAATAAAGCATCTTCACCCACAGGATATTTACTCTTTTTCAGACCATTCTCTGTAAACCCTTGAGATGGTTGTACGTGAAAATCCCAGTAGATCAGCAGTTTCTGAATTACTCAGACCAGCCCATCTGGCCCCAACAACCATGCCATGTTCAAAGTCACTTAAATCACCTTTCTTCCCGATTCAGATGCTTAGTTTGAACTTCAGCAGATCATCTTGATCTACATGCCTCAATGCACGGAGATGCTGCCATGTGATTGGCTGATTAGATATTTGCGTTAATGAGCAGTTGAACAGGTGTACCTAATAAAGTGGACAGTGAGACATTAATATAAGTTATTATATATTGTAAAATATATCATTAAAAAGTTGGTTTGGATAAATGCAGGTACAAAAAGAATAAGAAATTCGCTGAGAAATACTGAAGCCCTGTTGAATGGAGCCAAACTGTAGGATTGGCCAATGACATTCAAGCACGAACTGGAGGTGGGCCTTTCCACTATATATGGAGGCATTGAGCGATTCTTTTGATTGAAGCAAGCGATACTCACCAAGTGTAACTTGATGTTACACAGCAGCTTACACAATGTCTCGTCCCTCCTTTTAGGGAACCAGTGTTTTGTTGAGCACACAGAGATGTTCCCTTTCAAGTTCGGCTCACTCGACAATGCGGCAGTAGCTGACTTTATGAGGATCATGTAAAATCACACCGTGTTACTAGTGAAGCCGTTGACCATGTTAAGAATGCTGCTGGTAATAGAAGACTAAATAAATTTGTTGCCAACATAGTGGCCACAAGAGGGAGTTGTGAAGCATTCAGTGTCCGAATACATGCATTGCAACTGTAAATTGATATGCCTTGCCTTTGAAGGCAAAAATAAGCATGCGGTTAGGCTGTTTATTACATCGTGTGAGTGAGTGACTGGAACATTTTGTGCTTATACAAGGCAGAATGCCACTCTGAGGCAGGGGCTGCTTGTATTTTAGGTACAATCGGAGACCAGGGGCATGTGGGACCTGTACCAGCATATGAACTCCTTGCTGTAATCTCTACTCTCGGTTTGCAGCTCCACCTCCCCGAGGGGGGAACATGAGAAGCCAGGTTTGGTTTTTGAAGAGTTGGGTAAGAGGACTTCTGAGTGGGTGTGGTCCAGTACAGTGGTCCAAGAGGCATCCATCCAAAATCAGTAAAAGAAAAATTGGCATCCTCCACGAAACGTCCACTGAGCGTATCTCTATGGTGAGCTGTAGTTGGCTTCTTGTCTGAAGGAGAAGGATTCTGAGGCAATGACTGCTCAACGCCTCCTTATATAGTGGGAAGGCCCGTCTCCAATTTGCGTGCTTGAACATCATTGACCAATCTTACATTTTAGCGCCATTCAATAGGGCTTCAGTATTTCTCAGAGAAAGGAGTTTCTCCATCACATCAGCTACTGATGAGTAAACCGAACTCGAACGGGAACTGATTGATTGATTTGATTGACTGGTTATGTTTTTATATGTTTTCTATTGTTTAGGTTATATCCAAGTGTGTCGAGGTCTGATGATCGCTGCTGTCTGTCTTGGTTTCTTTGGATCTATCTTTGCTCTGATCGGCATGAAGTGCACTAAGATCGGTGGTCTTGACCAAACCAAAGCCAGAATCGTCTCCTTTGCTGGGCTCAACTTTGTTTGTCTTGGTGGGTTTTGTTGACATTACACATCTCTTTCTCTGAACTCTGAGCTCTATTATCCACAGCCGGAGTGCTATACTCAGATATAACGATGTTCCTCGCCAGGTCTGTGCTCTCTGACCTCCTGCTCCCTCTACGCTCACAGGATCACATCTGAGTTTTTCGATCCTATGTTTGTTGCGCAAAAGTATGTATCATGTATTTTTTTCCTAACATCTTTCAGTGCCTGCAGTGATGTTGGTGACGAAAGTTGTGCTTCCTCTCAGGTATGAACTGGGCGCTGCGTTGTTCATCGGCTGGGCGGGATCGACGCTGTGTATACTCGGAGGAGCGCTGTTCTGCCTCTCGCTGTCTGAAGGCATGAGCAGCAGGTAAAGGCCAAAGGCTTCTTACACATAAGATTCCCCAAGACGTTATGTTAATATTAAATGATGTTGATGATTGTTTCCCCTATGCAGCAGTTCGCCGTATCCGTCGGACAGAAGGGCTTTTGTCAACAGCGGAGTCTCTGTAATGTCCCGTGCGGCGCCACAGAGTCAGTCGTCACACGCGAGGAGACCTCCGCCAGAATACACCAGCCCTTCACAACACTTCGACAAGAACGCCTACGTATAACACACAGTGCTGAAGTATGGTGTCATATCTCGTTGGGTTTTGTCGCTCTTTTAGTGCCTTGGGATGGCCAGCGCATGTGTATCAGATTTGGTCAGGATTATTATTTGCCTCCTACTGTGATTTCAGCAGCATGTTTATGTTTACGCAGCACTGCATGAGATCATGTCATCTGTTGATAGTTGTGTTGTGCTCCACCATTTCGGGTGATTATTCATTTCTGGCAGTATATGGTGTTGATCAATACATCAGTCCCGGTCCAAAGCAGGCCAGACAGAATCATGTTTCAGGAGACTGTCGAATGAAATTACATTTCAATGAGTTTCAATATTGTCTGATTTTCTAACTTCAAAGATTGTATTGCCTGTTTTGCCAAGCCTCAAAAATTCATGTGATTAAGAATGTTTTTTGTTCTTGTTGTTGTTGATGTTTAATAAATATTAAATATAATTGTTGCAATATATTATTGGGGTGATACAAAAATCAAATTGTGCATAATATCTTTTGAATTCTATTCGTGCCACAAGATAGATGATGTTTCTGGAAGAAATGTGCATTTCAATTATTTATCCTTACAAAATGACGTCTTATTTCTCTGCCAGACACACTCTTCATAATATTTATAGTAAACCAGCGTCACGATGTGTGTACAAACACAACATCCGTCCCTTCAGGACTGTTTCTTGAAGGTCAGACCGCAAACTGCTTTCCTCCACTGAACAACCATGTTTGAGTGAGAATGAGCGTAAGCTCAGATGACAGAACGATGAGGAAAAGTCTGATACAGGTGTTTGGATTCTTGTTTTCCACCCTCGGCTGGCTCTTCGTCAGCTGCACACTAGCCATGAACTACTGGAGAGTTATCTTTGTAGGCGGCAAAGGCGGCAGCTGGATGATCAAGTCGTCCTGGTATTGGTCAAACCTGTGGAGGGACTGTGTGACGGACACGTCTTCTGTCACGAACTGCAGAGACTATGATGTGCTGTGGGCCGTCACACGTAAGTCCCCTTTAATGAGGGTTGATTCATGGTAGAGATTGAGATATCTGACCTCTTGTGCCTCTTGAATAGCGTATGTTCAGGGCGTCCGAGGGCTGCTGATGGTCGGCATGAGTCTAGGGTTCTTCGCTGCTGTGTTCTGCTTCATCGGCATGGACTGCACATACATTGGTGGAAGTGGAAAAACAAAGGATAAAATATTATTCTCCGGAGCAGCTTTTCATTTTGTCGGTGGTGAGCAAAACCATTTATCGAGTATTTATGCATTCAATCTATACGTACCCACACAGAATGTGTTTGGGCATCTGATCTGTGTTTATGCAGTGAAGTGGGGCTCCAAAGATTCAAATTCTTCCATTACATGGATTATCATTGGGAACATATTTTAAAGACAAAGAATGGGAAAGTGTTGTGTTTTACCAGTATTTACCTATATTAAGAAATCTTTGTTTTTCGTCCTCACAGGTGTGTCGGCGCTTGCGGCGTATTGTTTATACACAAACAGGGTCGCCAGCACTGCCTTTTCACCTGCTGTTGACAGAAGTATTATAAGGTACATGATACTCCAAGAAAAGGCAATGCTGTACTTTCACATAAATTATCCAAACTGGGATGTTTTTAATCGAGCACTACCACACGCTGCGGCTTGTGTTGGTTGCAACAGGAGCGTCGAGGCAAGATCTAGTAGGAGCCAACTTATTTAAAAGGAAAAGGCAGACAAACATACTAAAAGACGTACTAACAGACCTAAGGATAGACAAGGAACTGAACAGGGAGACTAAATAAATGAATTAACATGGGGCAGGTGGATGCAGCACAGACAGTTTTACAGTTTACCGCACTTTGATATTCTTCTAATTATTTCCCTATAGCGGGTAATAAATCGGAAGTCTCACACATTCACAGAAATCACCTTACAAAAAGGTAATATTAATGAAATAAGGCCTAATTATTGCTTGTGAATAGTCAGTAAGGTAGTTGTTAAGTTTAGGTATTGGGTAGGATTAAGGGATTTAGAGTATGGTCATGCAGAATAACGCAGTACTAATAAACAGCCAATATCCTAGTAATATGCATGCTAATAAGCAACTTGTTAATAATGAGAACTAGACTAAAGTCTTTAACCAATGTACTTATTGTTGTATTGCAAAACACTGTAATTAGAGAAATTAATACATGCAGGTATTTTTAAGTATAAGTACAATGTAAAAGCATGCACACAAAAAGTGCATTGTATCGATTTGTGTTTCACTGCTGACACACACACAGCCGAGAGCAGAGTAATGAAGGGTGTGTGGTTATATGAGGCGCTGGGGAAAGACACCAGTGGTGATGAAGAAGCTGTGGTACACTGCTGTCAGTAAAACATGTTCATACAGCATTGAGCTGCTCAAATCAAGAAAGGGCTTGATGGTTTTTACTTTGTCATTATGATGTGGTGTAGATTGATGTGAAACTTACAACACTTTAGCATACTCTCTATTTCAAAGAAATATCTGGTTTATGTTTACACTAGTATAATGAGGATAAAAAATCTATTCAGTGCTGATTATCAGATGTCAGAGATGTACAATAGAGGCCGATATTCTGTTTACTTGCATTATCACTCGTCTGCATTATATTTGACCTGTGTAGGTATGGGATAGGAACTCCGATATTCTTCGGACTGGCTGGAAGTTTCTTTATAATTCTAGGATCTATTTTATATGCTGTGACAGTCATCCCAACCAGGTAAATACTTGCTTCAGCAAAACTAATTAAAACTAATTAAGACTATTTGGTTACACTTTACAATAAAGTTAAAATAAAGGGTGCTTATCAGTTCAGGGGGGTGAACACTTATGCAGTTAGTTATTATTGGTTTTATTTCTCTCTTTTTTCCTTTGAAATCTGTCAGTGGCATTGCATAAGTTGTCATTTTTACATTAAAGGTGCAAAAGTTCTGATTTATCTTTGTTTCAGAATTTTTTTTAATTCTTATGTATTTTTCATTTTTATGTAAAGCACTTCAAATTACCATTGTGTATGAAATGTGCTATAGAAATAAACTTGCCATTCCTTGCCATTTTTACATCACAAAAACAGCTGTTTAACAGGGTTGTGAATACGTTTAATATCAACTGTAACAAGAACTAACAATGAACCATATATCCATACAGCATTTATTAAATAAAATGTTCACGTTAGTTCACAGTAAAATAAAATCTGTAAAAAAAGTATTGTTCATTCTTAGTTCATATAATGTTAACAAATGAAAGCTTATTGTTCCAGAATATTTGACTGATCTCCAGTTCTCTTTTGTAGAATATTGAGTGCGTTTGCAGCGACTGCAGCAGAAGTTCCTCCGTCGTACAGCCAGCGGACGCCCGGTAAATCTCTCTACACTACTGCATACTACGCTCCGTCACAACGCTCCAGCGGCTCTCGCATCTCCAGCATCTCACACGTCACAGCGGAGAAAATATCTGCCAGAGACACCTTTGTGTGAAACCCTAAAAGGGCTCTGTAACATGACAACCAGCAATAAAATCTGAATACTGCTACATGTTGGATTCATTTTGTGAAAAGTCTTTCAGTTGGTTTCAGTCATTGATCCAACCATGTTATTTGTTTAGTCTACGCTCTTAAAAATAATTCTATGATTCTATGAAGAACCTTTAACATCCATGGAATCACAAAAGGTTCTTCACATGAAAAGAAAATGGTTATTTTAAGAACCGATCACTGAAAAGTTCTTTGGGGAACCAGAAATGGTTCTTCTATGGCATTGCTGTGAAAAAACGTCTTTTGTTGTTGCCTATCTAACAACACATAACCACTATGAGCCTTTCCAGTCTGGCTTTCGTCTGTTATACAGTACTGAAACAGCCCTGGTTAAGGTTCTTAATGATCTCCTCCTAGCTTCTGATTCTGGCGCTCTTAGCGCTCTCCTTCTGTTAGACTTCAGCTCAGCTTTTGACACTGTTAGTCATGAGATACTCCTGTAAAGGCTTTCAGCAACTGAAATGACTGGCACAGCCTTTGAATGATTTTCCTCCTATTTGACAGGTAGGCAACAATTTGTTATATACCAGAAGCACAAATCATCCACCAAATCCATCAGTTCTGGTGTACCTCAAGGATCTGTCTTGGGCCCTCTTCTTTTCACTATTTATATGTTACCAATTGGACAAATAATTCCACTGTTATGCTGATGATATTCAGATTTATTTTAGCACACCTTCTACCTCAGTGTTTACTCCTCCTACATTAACAACTTGTATCAAGAAACTCAAGCTTTTGGCTGGAGGCAAATGACCTAAGTTTAGTGAAATTCCTAAATGTAATTTAGGGAGCTCATCTAATCTTCCAGTCAACAGCCAGAGTATATCTGCTCACCTTTCTTCAGTCTCAGCTGTTCCAGCATCCCTCCACCTCCCCAAACTCCACCTTCATCTCAGGTACCTTGTCTTATGTAATCATATCCTATATTTATTCACTGTGGGGGTATATCAGAGTTGAAGCTGCTTCATCGAGCCCCTCATCAGTGGAGAGCAAGCCAAATAAGCTAACCTAATACCTTAAAGATTATGTGGGCAAACAAACTCATTAAACTCAAGTAAAACTGAGGTAAAACTGATCAGATCTGTTGTATCCAACCTATCCGGTCAACTGATAGATTTGATAATGCCCTCTACGACAATTCGAAATCTTGGTGTTCTCATTGATTCCACTCTTTCATTTAGTGATCACATTGGTAAAGACAGCTTTTTTCCATCTACGTAATATCTCTCATATTCAATCCTCTCTTAGTCAGCAGGATGCTGAAACTGTTATACATGCCTTTCTGACATCTCAGCTAGATTACTGTAACTCACTTCTTTATGGCCTTTCAGCTAAAAATATAAAACGATTACAATATGTTCAAAACTCTGCAGCCCACTTGATAACTTGCACAAGAAAGAATGAGCACATTACTCCAGTCCTCTATCAACTTCACTGGCTTCTGGTTCCCTTGCGTATAAACTTCAAGGTACTGATTCTCACTTAGAAGCTCTCTTGACTTACTTCAGCCTTATTCTTCTGTTCGCTCCTTACGTTCTTCTAGTGCGGGATTGTTAGTCACCCCTAAATTTAATCTGGGGACTATGGGAGCCAGGTCTTTTAGTGTTGTGGCTCTCAGGTTGTGGAATGCTCTTCCTCAAGACATCCGTCAAGCGTCCTCCCTTCTCTCCTTCAAAAACCTTTTTTTTCCCCTCTGAATATTACTCTTCAGCTCTCGATCTGTAAACTGTACCTTGTTATGGATATGTTATTTGTTTGAATCCCTCTCATCTGTAACCTAACTTTGTATGTGTATTGTGTTTTGATGTTGATGTTTATTTGGTTCTGTTCCTTTGTAAAGCAACCTTGAGTGTTGGAAAGGCGCTATATAAATGAAAAATTAATATTTTGGAAACTTTATTTTTAAGAGTCTATGAGGTGACATTTCTAATACGGGTGTCTGTATATAATAAACAGTGTTTGAGAGTGGCATTGATGACACCACAAACAAGCAGTGTCCTCAGACCAGTGAAGGCACTAGATCCCTTACGGAAGATGCGTTTGTCTCTTGCTGAGTTAAGATCTGTAAAAGTTATCTTGTATATTTTCATCTCAGCATGCATTACAGAACGGTGCTGATGTACACTGAAATAGGCTGCTTTGTAGCGTGCGTCTGCGGCTGGATCTTGGTCTGCTCGACTATGCCGACAGAATACTGGACTTACTCTGAAGTGGATAGTTTAGTCCTCACGTCTTCCCACTATTTCTCCAACCTCTGGAAAGACTGTCTCTCTGACTCCACCGGCGTCTCCGACTGCAAAGAGTTTCCCACGCTGCTGGCTCTGCAGAGTAAGTGTTATCAGAAAGTTACTTCATTCCAGTCGATAATGCCTCAGGCTGGCTGTTTCTGTACAGACACTAACCTTAAAAATCCTAAACATTTGCACTGTTAGTGTGTAGGGGGTGAAACTATCACTGACGGTTATTCTGATTCAAGATTACGTGGAACATGAATTAAACACAGTAATTATAGGCACAGAAAAATCATGCTATATTCCATAAAAAATAAGAATTATCAAGGACTTGTGCGAAATATTCATCACATGATACAATATTAGTGCATTGTGAAAAACACTGTATAAATAAATGTGACTATTGCTGTATCCATCTTTCAACAGCATACATTCATCTGTGCCGATCTCTCGTCATCACATCCATACTTCTGGGATTCGTCGGATGTGTTCTGGCATTGGTTGGCATGAAGTGCACAAAACTCGGAGGTTCTGAAATCGTGAATGCAAAAATAACCTTTGCTGCAGGCATCAACTACCTTCTATCCGGTAAACATCTGCACCTGTCCAGTCTGTCCAGCATGCTCCTGCTCCTCTGAACTCATCTTTGTCTCTGTTTTAGGTTTCTGCGGTATGTTTGCTTACAGCTGGTACGGCCACAAGGTGATTTCTGAGTTCATGGATCCCAACTACAAGGCCAAAAAGTGAATATTTCAATACAGAAGTGAAGTCAGATAAAATGTGCTTTTGATACGGATCAGAGCTGTAAAGGTGTTTCTTGTGGGGGCAGGTTTGAGCCGGGAGTGGCACTGTTTGTGGGATGGGGTGGATCTGCGCTCCTGCTGGCCGGAGGACTTGTTTACAGCGTCACTGCAGGGAACCAGGCCTGCCAATCCAGGTATCAGCACACAAAATAATAACCTGTGAATCGCACAAAGACATCTTTCAATCACAAAATCAGGGAGTGAAATTGTGCATTAAAGTCCCGCTGTAGTCAATAATTTTATCCCTTAAAACTCTTGTTTGATCATTTAAATATGAATGACATATTTAATGTGTAATAAAGAAAGTGTGCTAAACTGGCCCAAACTTGAGATTTTGAGTTGTTCAAACTCAATTTTAGTTAAAATGTAAGTTTTCATAAATTGAGGGACCGGGATTCTGTTTGATTTCTGAAGTGTTTCCCTTGCTAACACTTTATTTCAGTGGTCCCCATTAGACATTCTGCTGACTATAAGTAACTTTGAAACTGCATGTCAACTTATTGTACTAACCCAAAGCCTAACCTAACAGTCTACTAATACTCTAATAACTGCTAGTTTACATGTAGGTGGAACGTTACTTAAAGTGGACCATTGAAATAAAGTGTAACACTTCCCCTCGTTTTTGTGAATTTTCTACCAAGATGTCCTGCTACTGAACATAATCATGATTAGATGTTTGTGACTTCAGCTCCAAGACCCGAGAGACGTCATCACATCACAGTCCTTCCTCCGAGCGGAAGCAGAAGACCCTGTACACTCCTCCGCCGTCGCCCATCCCGGACAGAGCAAAGCAGACGCCAAGCAGACCACTGAAAGGGTTTCACCGTGTGGACGCTTACGTCTGATATGTTCCTCTCATTTAATCTGGGAATGTTTTGCAATGTGTTTATCTGGAAAACCTCTTTAGTGCTACTGCAAAGCATTCAGTGCAAGTCTTTTTTAACGCCATCATTGTGATCAAGACACCAGAGTTTCATAGTCACAAACAGAATGAATTGTTTCATAGAAATAAATTGGATATTCTAGTCTATCCTGATGACTGTCACGGGTGATGCTCTTCAAATCTCCTTTAGGTCTGTTTAGATTCCTCGTCTTTTATCTCTTTGTTTCTGTTTCAACTGGATTATTCACAGCTGTTCCATGTCAGTCCGTCAGCTCTGTATAAATAGCATTATATAAGAGTGAACGCCAGTCCTTGATTGGTGGGACACAATGGTTCATTCCAGCGCACCGGTGTGCCATTAGGTGTATTCAGCTTTGGCTGGATTTATTGATGCTTTTACTTTTCCTTTATTGTGTAATGTATCTGTTTGTGCATGTATACGATCTGCAGTTACAAAGCTCATAGTCTCGCACAGAGCGATTTTTATTCAATCTAACAGAGAACACTGATCCACACCTACCTAAAACC
The DNA here is from genome assembly GCA_037101425.1 of Elopichthys bambusa. Classification (NCBI taxonomy): domain Eukaryota; kingdom Metazoa; phylum Chordata; class Actinopteri; order Cypriniformes; family Xenocyprididae; genus Elopichthys; species Elopichthys bambusa. Next base: position 36,028,832 of record CM074438.1, on the reverse strand, counting down.
CCTCAAAGTCCAGATATTACTTCCTCAAACATCCACGTTTCAGCCTTGGAAGCTGAAGCTCGTGATTATGGTAAGGGGCGTTTCATTTCCGACATATGCTTGAGGTGTTTGGCCAATCACAACGCACTGGGTCAGCTGGCCAATGGACAGAGATTGTTTTGGCTTTACAGCAGCTCTGGGAAAAAGTTATTATCAAGCTAAAGTAAGTTTTTGATTGAATCACTTCCGTTGTAAAAATTAATTATTAACTTAGGGGTCGTTTAAATGACACCTTTTAACTGAAAACCGAATACCTTTAATGCGTTCTTGATGATAGGATCAAGAACGCATTTGTTTGTGGAGTTTGTTTATCAAGCGATCAGGGCAACCACCCAGTAAAGCGTTACAGTAATCTAGCCTTGAGGTCATGAACGCATAAACTAACTGTTTCGCATTTGTCATTGAGAGCATATGTCCTAGTTTAGATATATTTTTAAGATGGAAGAATGCGGTTTTACAGATGCTAGAAACATGGCCTTCAAATGAAACAGAAACACTTTTCATTCAGTACTTTACGTACTGTTAAGACCAGTGTTGGGGGTAACATATTACAAGTAACTTGAGTTACGTAATCAGATTACTTTTCCCAAGTAATAAAGTAACACATTACTTTTTCAATTTACAACAAAATATCTAAGTTACTTTTTCACATTTGACTGACAGCTCTCCTGTCCCCATGTTGAGAGAAATAAAGGTCAGAGGTGTTGTGTGCGCTGTGTGAACATGTTATTGTAGTTCTAGACTAAACATTTACTCATCTCACTTGCACGAAAACATTCAGTATTCCTCAAAACGAATAAAAACAGTGAAGTGCAATCTCAGAATTTTAGGCAAGCCTGTAATAAACTATATTAAATTACACAGATATACTTTATGTATTTAATCTCTCTTTATTAACCAGTGTCTTTGCTGCCGACCTTCAATGATCTAATTCAACCATACTAATAAACAAAAATGACTTTAGATTAGATTTAGAAATGAGTGTTTAACTTTCTTCTCTTGTATCCTATTCTTCTTTAATCCAGAAGAGCAGCACAGCTGAAAGGTTTGTTTGAGCGGCGCCCTCTACTGTACAGGCGTAAATATGCATTTCCTTCAGCCTGAGGCTTATTCATTTCACTTTTGGTGTGAAAGGTGTAACATTTGCCAAAAATAGAACATTTTTGTTGTTATTAAAAAACAAGCAAGGTGAGAAAAGGTAACACAAAAGTAAAGTAATGCATTACTTTTCATAAAAAGTAACCAAGTAATGCAATTAGTTACTTTTTTAGGGAGTAACGCAGTATTGTAATGAATTACTTTTAAAGGTAACTTCCCCAACACTGGTAAATACAGTGCCATATGTACAAGAATAAAGTTCAACATAAGCCTATACTACTTAAATACTAATAAAGTGGGGTCTATATTTTTTTATCAGTTTTATTTTGATAAACATGACATATTACGGTTACATGAAAAGAGTTATTACGGTAACAAAAACACAGATTTGTGAGTATCAGATGAGATGGTGTGAGAATAAACACGTGATCGTTGTCATGCAGTGAATCCGGCCAATCGTGAAACAGCTGTGTTGTCATCAGAGCTCTTCAGAAACGGCTCTGGAATCACTCTCGCGGTGCTTACGTCACAGTCCTGTGGTGTTGGCGCGGACTCAAATCGGACAAAATTTCTAACTGGCATGCGCTGCTGCAATTCAGACACCAATCTGCATGAACTCAAACTGTTATCTGCTTGTCCGATGAAACAAAGCGGTTTCATTTAAGACTGGATGTACTGCAGGTCTAGGAATTTTACAGGATTACCACATACGATGTATAAATCCCCACACCACATCTACATGTATAAATGCATTCTTCACATGTAACTTGGCTTCTGATGTATTCTTTTAATAAAAATAGTTCATATGATCACGTCAAGAATTCAAGGAAACACGTCTGAGACTACATGAGGCAACAGAACAATCACGTCTTGATTTATTGTCATTCCACAGACAGAACATTTTAAAATATCAGTTTCTTATCATCAAAGTACTGAGGCCGATTTCTTCCTGAGATTGCAGTCATCATGTTGATCATCATGGGCTTTTGGATTAGGACAGGTAATGAAAGTTCGCCGTTCATGTGGACCACCTGACGTGGACGGGGCTGAAGTCCCAGCGGTCGGGATGGCCCATGTGCAGGAGGTCGCTGTACGGAGATTTGCTCCACTGGAACACGGGTGTCTGATCCCAGGTCGGACCGCTGACCGCCAAGAGCTCGAACTGCTGGAACAGGCCGAAGCTCGTCATCTGCAGGATAACAGGAACGTTAGAAAACACAAAAACAGGTGCACGTGTGATATCGGCCGCAAGTAATACTCCGATTTTGTGCACATGTTAAATTCGCCACTGGATGGAAATGCAGCTATCGTTACTGACCTTCATGTCCGTTCCACCGTGAGGCCGCTGCTTCAGAGCTCCAAACGGATATGTGCCGTTGGCAGGATTCAAGTCCGATCGGGCAGAGATGGAGTTCTCACCGTTCTGAACAGGGTCACAGGCATCGCAGCGGGACAACGGGTCCTCCATGTAGTTATTATACCTGCAGTACACGGACACACGCAAGGGCCAAATGAAGACGGAAGCAATCAAAGAAACAGCACAAGAACTGAAAGACAGGACCGTACCTCATCAGACGCACCATGGACTCGATGTCCGTAACCAGAGTTTGGTTTCTGCGGAATATCTGTGCTCGTGGATTCTCGCTGAAGGAGAACCAGGACCCGTATTTCTGAACCAGCTCCTGACCTCCGCTCGCATTGAACACCTCCTCGAAGTACCTGCCACAGAAAACAACAACTTCCGTGTTTTGTTGAACTGTTCTGCTTCAGATCTCTAGCATGTTTGGACTGATTTAGTAGCGAGGGCAGAGAGACGCTCTTCTGATTGGCTGTGATTGCGTCTCGTAGGCGTGCTTATCTGCTGCGAACAGACAAACTGTGTGTCGCTGAAATCCTCTTCCACCTGCGTGATTTTTTCCCTCCCCAAATCAGTTCAGCGAAAATCCCACCCTGGAGCCGATTCTATCACAGTAACAATTTGCCTACACCCAACCATGATCCCTAAACCTAAAAAAAAATTCACACCATCCATCACGTCTGGTTAGGACATGGTGTAACCCTAAACCAAACAATAATAGTACGCTGAAATTAACTCCGTTTGCATCAATCTGTATTGTATAAATCATTATATAAATAAAGGAGACTTGACTTCCTCTCAAACGATCCTCTGCATTCAGGGTCAGCGGTTTAGTCTCTCTTCATCCGTCAGCAGGCAGAAGCGTACGATTACAGACAGAAGAGGGCGGACATTATGAGGTTGTGACAGATGTGGTCAGTGTGACGTGATTCATTTATTATTAATCGCTTATCTTTTCTGCCACAGAAAAAAAAAAAGTTCTGACTTTTTTCTTGCAATTGTGAGTTTACCTCGCAGAATTCTGAGATGTGAAATCACAACTGTGAGAAAAGTATTGCGAGATGACTTTTATATCTTCAACGGTCAGAATTGCAAGTTTATATCTCTTATTTTTGAACCGCTTAAATATAGACTCGTCTTAAATCTTACATTTATGTCTAAAATACTATAAATGCACACATGACTTCATCACATGGGATCATGACAAATTACTTTACAAGTGAAGTATGGAGTGCAAGATGAAATTTCTTAATGTGTGTGCCTAAATCAATAATCTCCACATGAGGGTTTATTCACAGGAACGAGCTGCTGGAACTCAATCCGTGTCTAGATGGATGTACCGTTATCTCAACTCAGCTATAACTACAGCGTTATGCTTGACGGCAATCTGTCCATAGAAAACAACATTCTTCCACCTAAAAAATACTACCAAGCGAGAATATTGCAATATCCATAAACCAGATAATATTTACACAAATGTCTGATGGCCACCTAAAGCCCGTCCAGCTGTGACACCGGCGGTGAGACTCTGGTCTCTTTACTCACGGGATGTTGTAGCTGGCCCAGTATCCAGTCTTGTACAGCTCTTCCGACCTGTCTGCCGTTACGATCATCCCACTGGAGGAAACAGACAGAAACACAACACAGTTTCCACAATCAATGAGTCTTATTATTCAAGTAGTAATAATTTCTCATTTGAGTTACACAGGCAATCAAAAAGTTTGGAATAATTAAGATCATTTAATGTTTTTGCAAGAGCCTCTTCTGTGTTTATTCGATCAAAAATACAGAAAAAACAGTGAAATATTATTCCAGTGTAAATCAGCTGTTTTCTATGTGAATATTCCTGAATTTTCAGCATCATTACTCCAGTCTTCAGTGTCACATGATCCTTCAGAAATCATTCTGATATTCTGTTATGAAAACAGCTTCATATTTCTGTGGAAACTGTGATACATTATATTTTTCAGGATTCTTTGATGAATAGAAAGAACATTTGAAACAGAATCTTTTATTTTTTACTTTTGCTCAATTTAATGCATCCTTGATGAATAAAAGTATTAATTTCTTTGCATACTCCAAACTTTTGAACGGTAATGTATGACAGTCTCCACAAAAATCCACAAGGATCACGTGACACTGAAGACTGGAGTAATGATGCTGAAAATTCAGCTTTGATCACTGGATATAAATTACACTTTACTACATATTCACACAGAAAACAGCCGTTTTAAACATTTTCCTGTATTTTTGATCACATAAATGCAGCCTTGGTGAGCTGAAGAGACTCTTTCAGAAACATTAAATGATCTTAATTATTCCAAACGTCTGACCACTAGCGTATGAATGCCTGATGTTGACGATTTTTTAGACGTTCTGTCTAAATTTTGGTAATGGTTATAAAATGTTTTGACACCGTGTACGTCAGCACTGTCACTTTAAGTGTAGGACACTTACGGGATCTGCTCCAGAACTGTGAAAAGCCCTTGTTTTGAGTATTCCTGTCCCGGGACAAAGAGCTTGTAGTCGACCACCATCCACTGATTGTTGTACCTGGCCAAGCACGCCATCTCAATTTAGTCTGATCATCTGCTTTTATTCAAATGTTCTTATTTAGTAATTATGTGTGTACATGATGCATTAAAAGTTGCTTACGTCCCACTGTTGTGCTTCATGAAGATGTCCGCCCACGCCTGACCGCTTTCAGCCAGCCGATTGGCCACGATGTTCCTCAGCCACTCCATGACAGCGCCGCGGGGCTGCACAAACTTCCACAGGTCAGGGTTACTGTTGCCAATCGTGGTTTCCAAAGTAACCTGAAGAAAAACACACAAATATTAAAGAAATAAACACTGCTCTACCCAGGATTAAAAGAACAGGAAGAGTCTCACCAAACCACTGCTGAGCAAATAAAAGTCATCGCCTGAGAAAATACTGCCAGGATAGGAGGAAAACACCTGAGTTCTGCCGGGAATAATCTCCTTTCCTGCAGGAACAGTGATTACAGTACAACGTGAGACACAAACAGAAGTGGACGTGGACGTGAACACACTCATGATCTCGTGTTCACACCTGTGGGGGACGTGCGGTAAGCCAAACTGTATCTCTTCAGAATCCGCAGCATTGACTGGTAGGTGTTCCACGTGTCATGTGACACCAGCAGATCCTTGCCGTCCGGAAGGACTTTGATCAGAGCGGAGCACGAGCCCGAGCCGACGGTCCGAGAGCGGCTGGATTTGTTGAGCGCAGCCTCCAGGTCCTCCAGGTCTCCTCCCATCTGGAAAAGGCTGAACAGTAACACAGAAAGGAGGAATGCACATGCAATAATAATAATAATAACACAAATGACATTTTGCATATGGACTGCAGAAAAAAAAAAGCATGGCTATGCTCACAGGAAACCCAAGGGGTTGATGGAAAGACTCCCAGAAGGAAATTCAACCTGTCCATTGTAGCCGTCCTCCAAACCCTGCAGCTGCAGCAAAGACAAACGGACCTGAAAGAGAACAGGCACAGAACATGCCATAAACTAGAAGAGGCTGAAAAACAGCACTAGAGCCTCATAGATGCTTTTCCATTCAGTCTTCAGACAGATGCAAGAGACCAATCAGAATGCACATATTAAAATGACTGTCAACAGATTACATTAAAGGATCAGTTCACTTCAAAACTATAATTCACTCACCTCCATGTCATCCGAGATGTCTTTCTTTCTTATATAAATGAGGAAAACATTCCAGGATTGTTCTCCATATAGTGGACTTCACTGGGGTTCAAATGTCAGTTTCAAAGAGCTCTACACGATCCCAGACGAGTCTTATCTAGAGAAACCATCGGCCACTTTCTAAAAGTAATAAAAATTATATACTTCTTAACCACAAATGCTCGTCTTGCACTGCTCTGATGCGCCACGCATGATGTAATCATGTTGGAAAGGTGTCAAACGGCTTTACAAAAAAAGGAAATACAACAATGAGTTTTTCACCCTACCGTGCTTCTTCTGCCTACGTCACGCGTGGTTTCTCTAGATAAGACTCTTGAACCCCAGTGAAGTCCGCTACATATCCTCAAAAACCTTCGTTTCTTTTCCACGGAAGAAAGAAAGACATGAACATCTTCGATGACATGGAGGTGAGGAAATGATCAGGAAATCTGAATTCTGTTTGTAATGTTTACACAGACAGCGAGTACGACAGGTGAAGCGTGGCTCTTCTTCACGCACCTGATGCCAGTACGGAGAGTCCGTGTGCGTGTCCATCTGCTGCGTGAGCCACTGCAGGTTGGTGCTGATGTAGTCTTTGAGCCGCTCACAGTAGCTGACGTCTCGAGCGAACGGCCCGCAGTAACCCATCAGCGTGTTCATCCAGTGCTGGTAGATGAGCTGCGGCAGTCGACAGAACAGCATGAAGATCCCTCACTCACTCAGACTCATGGATCTGCTGTCTATCATGAAGTGAATGTTGTCTATTTGACACATGATCTCTCGTCACGTCACAGCGCTAGAAAACCAGTTTTATGCATCTTCTAAAGGCCGTTATATGTTACAGTAAGTGGTATTTTCGGGTTAATTAAATGCATCATCTAGGCATCTGAAGTGCACTAATTACAAATCAAGACCTACATGCTTGATGGAAAGTCTCCATGGGTGTTAAAGGTTCTTCAAGGAGCCACTGATGCCAATAAAGAAGCTTTATTTTTAAGAGTGAAACAGAGCCTGAGAGTGCGACTTCATATCTGTGGCCGTATTATCATTACTTGCACAGGTTTATAAATCATAATTTTTGGTTAATGTGCCCTTTTTAAAAATCACTTGAAAATATAAAACATATCTAAAATTGATCCAAGCTGAGAAGCGGCCTAACACAGACGGATCTGCTTCCTTACGTACCTGTGAGGTGGCCGCAGCCTCCACGAGTCCAGCCGCGTACGCCTGCAGCGAGTCATTATAGGCGGCGCTGGTGCTGACCTCCAGATACGCCCACCTGACACAAACAACAGCAGTTTATGGAGCACCGTTCAAGTCCAAGCTGTGTCACCATCATCGACAGCTTCACTCAATAATGCGGTTCTTCTCATTTAATGACGTTTCTGTGGAGTGTGCTGCGTTCAGAACATTAAACCTAGCTGAATGAACTGGCAGGGGATGCTAGTAACCTTTTGTACTTTAAAAGTTTAAACAACTATCAAACCGTGAGAAAAATCGTTTGATCTGTCATGTGACTGCAGTGGTTCAATGTTATGAAGAGACGAGAATACTTTTTGTGCGCAGAGGAGAGATTGTTGAATGAAGTCGTTATTTTTGCGCAGTTCCTTTATGGACCTTGAAAGTGTTGATTATATTGCTGGACGAGTCATAAACCTCTCGGATTTCATCAAAAATATCTTAATTTGTGTTCTGAAGATGAACGACATGAGGGAGAGTAATTAATGACCGAAAATTTCATTTTGGGGTGAACGAACCCTTTAAAGTTTGTTGTTTTTGTACTGCATGCATGCGATATTTTCTGACGCGATTTTACAAACAAACATCTGACGCAAAAACACATTTGGGCATAAAAGAATGAAATATTAACTGATTGTTGTACGCTTTTTCTGAGCTCTTGTTTTTCTGAAACCTGTAACTGTAGTTTTCCCCCCCTTTTTTTTTTTTGCCAAAAATTTTGTCCGATAAACACCTTTGCTTAGTTTAGTGTTTTATCCTTCCCTCATATTTTATAAACATAAAAATATTGCATAAAAGACCTAAAACTTGAGAGGAATAACACACTGGGTGAGTTAAAAGTGACACAAAATGTGTCGTCCTTATCTAGACACACAGATGTGTTAAGAAATAAAAAGGCTGTGGTTTTCAACACTTCGGTTTTAAGAGTCTATGGGAGAGAAAAAACACCCACATCTCTTCGTTTAGCGCAAAAACAACCGCAAAGCTGTGTGTCGACATGTCGAGAATCAGCGTGAGCGTTTCGAGAACGGGATTGAGACTACGTTTGGGGAGGAGAATATACAAAGTAGGAATATAAAATGTGAAAATAAAGATCCAACATCTCTAGGCCATGAACTCAGACCACACCTCATCTCAGCCAGCGTACAAACACACTTTCCTGGAATCTCTAAACCAGAACCGCCTGCTATCAGTGCTGGATCAGCTGTGTCATCAGTAGATCTTTATAAATGCGTCTCGTCTCTCCACTTCTTTCAGATTTAGCGGATGACTGTAAGAGCTCCACTGACTGCAGGTAACAGCTGAGATAACAGATACTGTCCGAACGCCATCAAAACAACCTCATGGTGCTGTAAGTTTTTCTATCTTAATACAAAGACAAATTATGTGTGCTGTTATTTTAATGACAAAAGTCGAGAGCACGTTATTGTGAGGTGAGCGCATCACATGGATCACGTGTGCTCTTGACATTTCTCATTAAAATAACAGCACACATAATTTGTTTTTTTTCTCGATTTTATGTTAATTCAATACCTTTTCAAAAGTCATTCATATAACGTTGTGAAAAAGTTTCACCAAACTGCTGCCTCTCCTGTCAGACGCACCCAAGAAACTGTCAGCAGCGTGGGCGGAGCTACATTTGGGCGGAGCTACAGGTGCTGCTCCACCCCATGACTGCTCTCATTGGCACGCACGATTAAGAATGTGTCCGTATTGATCAACTCTCAGCTTCAAATCTACTGATTTTTCTTCAGAAAGACGTTTCATCAGCATGTTATGAGATTTAGATTTTTCCCAACTCCTACTTGGAAACAGCCTGGAATGCCGCTCGAAACCGGACATCCGACCTTCGAACTCAATCCCGACACCAGACGCAACTTTTTGCTCACGCGTTATATTCTTTGCAACTTTGTTGCAGATAAGACACACCGGCTTTGCATTCACAAAGCTAGGTACGATGAACGCATGCCCTATTTTCGCTGTCAACTCTTTGATAGTGCCATTTTCTCGCACCAGCTAGCTTAAATGTGAACATCACTCTGTAATAGCGTCGCACACAAACAGTTTTTAAAAATGCAGTTTAGTGCGTGAGGATGCCAAGGAATAATTCTGAGTGTAAAAGTAGGCAAATAATTATTACAATAAGTTAGGCTCCACTGTGTATCAAGCTAATTAAAATGAGACACATTTATTATTCGCAATATGGAAAGAGGAAATAAAACATAGTTCGTTAAGAGCACGACTCAAACATGTCATTAATGGGCTTATTAAGTATCCATTCCGCATCTCTCACATAAGTGTGTTTTAGCAAAGCGGTCTGTGTTGCAAGTTGGTGATACTTGCCAGGTTTCGTGTCACTACTCCGCTTTATTAATTTATCCAGTGTAAAACCCGGACACCTCCACACAAACGTGGCTTTTTGTTAATGACAGCTCACTACCAGTTACAAAAGACACTAACAGGCAATTCTAGTTACATTTTTCATCAATTAATTTATTAAATTATCCTTTGACTATGTTTTGGCCCGCCATCTAGCGGCGAAAATTTTTCGTCCCGATGCCGACCCCTAGCCTAAACGATCATTTGATCTCCTCTTGCCTGCACTAGAGAGGAGTGACGTGAGACAGTCTGCACTCCTATTGGCTGTCGCTTCCGAAAGTCACTGTTCATTAGCATAAACGTATACATTTCTCAGCTTTCTTAAAGATATGTGGTTAGTTGGGATACAACATCTGATATATTTGCAGTTGCGAATGCGGTTTGACATCTGTAGATCAAAACACTACATTCATTTAAGCATAACGTTTACAAGAAATAGAAATAGCATTAGTTGTTTTCCTGTTTCTCACCGCGAAGCTGATTTGCAAAAAGCGGTATAGAAATAAAGCTGACTTGACACCAAACTTTAGATAACTTTGACAAGGTTAAGTTGACCTGTTTTTAAATAGAAACGCGTTTCATGTCATACATACTTGCATTAGTCCACTATCAAAAGCGACCCTGAATCACAGCTATTCAAGCACCACATATACTCGAGTATTTGTGCACTTACCCCGTGTTATTGATGTGGTTTGTGAAGTTGGCGACTGCGACAGAGCCCGTCTGAAATCCCTCTTTCAGGAACAGATGAGATGTTTTCTCATCACAGAGCGCAGAGAAGATTTGAGCTCGTGACACATTTAAAACACAGACTAGACACAAAAACAAGTGATGAAACGCCATTGATCCTCCAGAAACACTTCTGCTTTTTCTTCTGAGTTTCGGCAAACTGACTTAGCTGCATTACAGCCACCAACTGGACGGGAGCGCGCAGAGCAGCTGACAAGCTTTGATCTCGCCGCCGCGCGGTCACGTGATTCTTGTAGTTCTGAACAATTCCGCGTCACCACGAGCACGTTCAAGCTCAAACCGGTGCATTTCTAATTCCTTTTTTCATATTAAAAAATAATAATAATATCCCGTCAAAATAGTGTATTTAAAGAACTGTGTGAATCAGACATGCAAGAGCTAGAAATATTTCTGAAAGGGGCGCGTTTACACCAAAGATCCAGACAAGACGAGATCAAATTTGTAATTACTTGCAAAAGAATTGCCTACAACATTAAAATCTGCCAGTTTAATGCGACATGTTAGCTATGTATGGTTACTTTTGCAACGACTTATTGTTTTAGTCATAGACCAAATTTGGGGGGGACAATAAACATAAAATTAAAGGGGACACAAATAATATAGATTTTAATACAATTTTACACAGAAGAAAACCTTACTAATATTATTAGTGTAGCAAGGAGACTGTGCCATTATGCTCAGTGTTTCTCTTTGGTTCAATGAAAAAACTGACTAGAATATTCTTCTTCAAAACCATTTATTCATTGCAATATTTTTAAAGTTGTCTACAACCAAGTCACCAAAATATGATGAATACACATTGAGCACAACAGTAAATCTATTAGTTCACACATATGCTTGGCGTGGGTGAACAAGCTATCGTAAACAAGCTAGGCAACATTATAATCGCTAACATAGCGGTTATCATCTTTATTTATTTATTTTTACTCAGCAAAGAGAAAATCACTTCATCCCATGTTTTTGAATGGCCCTGACAGCCTACTTACTGGAACTCCTCTCAACTACTGTCAGTCCGCAGATTATCTTGACCTTTGCGTTATAGTTCAAATGCGCGTTAAGGTGATGGAAACAACTTTTTGTCGACCATTTGTGCGTAAAACACCATGGCATTATGCATATGTCTGACAAACACAGCCCTCGACAATTCAGATGTTTAAACTCGTAGTCATTTTGCGCGCGTTCATGTGCAGTGTTTGCGTTTAATCATCCGTATTTCATCAGTTCTTCTGCGTCTGCTCACAGCATTTTAATAAAACGATGTCCAACAACACAAATAGGCTAGCTCTCTCTGAAGTCTCCATCACGACAAGTTCCCTTCAAGATATAACGCGAAATGTAAGCCGCTCATTCCAGATAAGGGCGTGGTGGCGTCAGCGGCATCCATAGTGTTTTCCTCACGCTGTGCCGGGGTAAGAGAGACACTGTGTTGCGTTAGCAATCAGGGGTCAAAGCTATAAAGGTATGATGTTTTTGTTGTTAGGGAGGGTTTTTCTTGTTGGTGCTGCTGAGTTCCTTGCCGAGGCTGCCGTGCCGTGCCGTGCCGTGCCGTGCCATGCCGTGCCGTGCCGCGGGATGGAGATTATTGTACGATGCGTGCGAATAGATTGGCATAGTTTGTAGTGTCTGGGTTTAGTTAGGCGGCACCATTGATTTCCCCGAACGCTGTACCCCACGTCCGGTAGCGGGTAAGAAAGCCAGCAGTACATTTTTATTTTCATTGATGTATGAATTGTTGTTATAGTATATATGACGGCGTATTGCTTTGTTCGCCGGGGAGGCCTTGTTTAATGTGTATGTTTATTGGCGCCATGTGTTTGTAAAGTGAGCGCGTGTGAATGAGTATGGGGTATGAGTGAAATTTGCTTTGTAATTTGCTTAAAAAATATGCGTGCAAAAACTTGCGAAAGAAAAATTAAGTAATTTTGTGTTTTTTATAGTGTAGCTTCCGATGGACGACCATGGCCCAATAGTAATACTGGCATGCCTAAACCACCTACAGTTTTTGTAGATGAATTTTAGAAATCCAGTGGGTCTTAAAGTTCCAAACATAAGACAGGGTTATAGAATCAAGTTTCTTAAAGAAAGTAGAGGAAAGAAAAATAGGGAGATTTTGACAAAGATAGAGGAATCTAGGAAGACAAAGGTAACATTTAAGTTACTTTTGAATTTCGAAAGAAGCTCCACAAAATTCAGCTTAAATATTAATTTTGGATCTTTGGGGATTGTCAGTCCGAGAAACGTAAAATGACCTCTAACTATCTTAAACTGAATATTCTCCAAAGAAACAGGCCTATACGTTTCAGAGAGAGGCATAAAGTTACTCCTAATCGTATACCCCGATCTCGCAGAGTTCTGCAAATACAATATTACATCGTCAACATACAGACTAATAAGAGCTTCCCTGCCAACCACTTCAAGTGGCAAATGGCCTATAGCTGGACGAGTCTTTATTTTTCTTTAAAATGAGAGAGATATTGGCTTCATACAATGTACTGGGCCTGCTGCCTTCCCAGTTGGAAATTACTTGACAGCAGAGACTATCTCCTCCAAAGTAAAGTCTGAATCCAAGTCAGCCCTGGCAACGCCGCTAAGTTTAGCCATTTCAAGAGAGTCGAAAAAATCCATTAAATCAGCACAAGTGGCTGTGCTATTAGAAGTATAAAGTTTGTTATAAAAATCCTTAAAGTGGGCATTAATTTCCATGGGGTTAACAGGGTTTCATCCATGGATCGCAGAACGTACCAAAAGAAAGGGGAGGCTGATCATCTCTTCATCACGGCACCTGTTAGTGGGTGGGATGTATTAGGCAGCAAGTGAACATTTCGTCCTCAAAGTTGATGTGTTAGAAGCAGGAAAAATGGGCAAGCGTAAGGATTTGAGGGAGTTTGGGCCAAATTGTGATGGCTAGATGACTGGGTCAGAGCATCTCCAAAACTGCAGCTCTTGTGGGGTGTTCCCGGTCTGCAGTGGTCAGTATCTATCAAAAGTGCTCCAAGGAAGGAACAGTGGAGAACCGGCGACAGGGTCATGGACTCAGCGAAGGCTGGCCCGTCCAACAGACGAGCTCCTGTAGCTCAAGAATGTTAATGCACTATGGGAAGAAGGCGAGCCGGCGGAGGCAGTGTGATGCTTTAGGCAATGTTCTGCTGGGAAACCTTGGGTCCTGCCATCCATGTGGATGTTACTTTGACACGTACCACCTACTTAAGCATTGTTGCAGACCATGTTCACCCTTTCATGGAAACAGTATTCCCTGGTGTCCTCTTTCAGCAGGATAATGCTCCTGCCACAAAGCAAAAATGGTTCAGGAATGGTTTGAGGAGCACAACAATGAGGTGTTGACTTGACCTCCAAATACAGATGAGCACCACAGCAGAGCAGATGGGTCTAAAGAAAACCACAGAGAGATTAGAGTTGGCCATGTCAAAACCAGCAGAAAGTTCATTAATGGCATAACAGGGCAGGACATTTAGGAGTAACATCCATGACAAAGCACACTTAGGGTATCTGCTCCAGAACTGTGAAAAGTAGTAGAGCTCGTAATTACAGCTTGTAAGCTCCTACTTGTACCACCTGACTGCTGCAGATTCATTTAGGCATTGATAGTGTTGCCACTGAAAGGCATTATTCCCAGTTCGAGGATGTGAACAGCTCTGAATATACAATGTCATGTGTTGTCAGCTTGAGACTACGGCAATTACAACATGGCGTGAATGCAGCATATTTATACACAGGGGGTAACAAGCTTAACAAGATAACGAGTTAAGACACACCTGGGGAAGATGATCAAGAGAAAAAACTACAAAATGGCACATGAGACAGAAAACAGGAAGTAGTCCATGGACAGACACGGAGAACATATGACACAAATGCTCCATGCAATTTCGAGATTTCCTCATGTAAACATAACCTCGCCAAGTCACGTCGACACTGAGAAACACCTTCACTCAATAATGCGGTTCTTCTCATTTAATGACACTCTAGAATATCATGAAATGTGCAAAATAATCCTGAAGCAATTATGCTTTCTACCAGTGCAATAATGAGAGGCAGAGAGAGAGAGAGAGCTCGGATTATGACAATAATGATCCTGTTAAGAAACAGGCGGTGGAAAAAGAGACGAGAGGCAGTCCAACAGCATGAGGAATGAAGAGTGATTTCATGGTTTCTGTTTGGCAGCGAAGACAGTTCTGTGCAAGTGATTGACCGCTCTTCACGCTGCAGTGCTTTCATACTCTCTCCATGTTGGTGTTAGGTGATGTGTGGGAATACAAATGTCCGACAAAATCACAAGATTAAGACCCATGCTGTGCTGAGATTGGCTGTATTTATATGTAAAATGGAAAAAGGTTGGAAGCAACATAACTTTTTTTCCCCCCTCTCTGCCAATCACTGGTAAAAGCAACAAACAAGTAAAAGCGACTAATGTTAACAATGTAAATCTAAGGTACTTGCCGTTAACTCTTAGGAAACTTTTCACTAAAACAACTTTAAATTCTTGAACTTTAATGATTAAGTGTTTTTAATGTAACCGCAGCAGTGAAGATTTAATACATTTAAATCAAGTTTGTTGCTTTTTGTATCACATGTACGTGATTTCTGACCCATGTGATTAAAACACATTTGTGCATAAAAGACCTAAAACTTGAGAGGAATAACACACTGGGTGAGTTAAAAGTGACACAAAATGTGTCGTCCTTATCTAGACACACAGATGTGTTAAGAAATAAAAAGGCTGTGGTTTTCAACACTTCGGTTTTAAGAGTCTATGGGAGAGAAAAAACACCCACATCTCTTCGTTTAGCGCAAAAACAACCGCAAAGCTGTGTGTCGACATGTCGA
This sequence comes from Elopichthys bambusa, assembly GCA_037101425.1. NCBI lineage: Eukaryota > Metazoa > Chordata > Actinopteri > Cypriniformes > Xenocyprididae > Elopichthys > Elopichthys bambusa. Next base: position 36,013,425 of record CM074438.1, on the reverse strand, counting down.
GAATCAGCGTGAGCGTTTCGAGAACGGGATTGAGACTACGTTTGGGGAGGAGAATATACAAAGTAGGAATATAAAATGTGAAAATAAAGATCCAACATCTCTAGGCCATGAACTCAGACCACACCTCATCTCAGCCAGCGTACAAACACACTTTCCTGGAATCTCTAAACCAGAACCGCCTGCTATCAGTGCTGGATCAGCTGTGTCATCAGTAGATCTTTATAAACACATCTCATTTCTCCAGTTCTTTCAGGTTTGGCGAATGACTGTAAGAGCTCCACTGACTGCGTTTACTGGAACTGTCTGAGCACCATCAGAACAACATCAAGCTGTAAGTCTTAATACAAGATGCATGTTAAAGTCCTTGTTTTACACACCTGCATGTCGTTCCAAGTTCGTTTAATCCTGCTGAATGCAAAAGAAAACATTTTGAGGACCAGTAAGACACAATTATAATGAACTGGGTTAATCTTCAAAGAAAACAACATTTTTATTTCTGGGTCAATTATTGTTTTAATTTCTCTCTAATTATCTGTTTGTTGATGCTAATGTCAAACGCATTATTTCAACACGCAATGAGTCATTATTTAGTTAAAAATGCACTACTTTGCATATATGTCTAGTACAAAAATCTGAAATCAGGTTCAGAATTCTCGTTTCATTTTTTTTAGAGTTTTATTTCTTTGAAATAAAATGTTGTATATCATCTGGCAAATTATATATGAACAAATCCCTCTGTAAAAACCTTCAGAATATAGATTGGCTGTCATAAAACTGTAAAGTTTGGTGTATGTAAGTGCTTCTGAAGTGGAGATATATGGCTATTGAATATTTGGATATAGTGTCTGGCCTTAAAAATTAAAAATTTTAACAAAAAGTTTTTAACAAGCCTCTACAAGCTTTCATGTTTGCAGTTGCCAGATGTGGAAACTTTATATCATTCAATAAGCGCTTTTCAGTTAAAAGGACACATTTTCTTTGCAATCTGGCAAGCATTCACACACGCTCTCTACACTGAGAAAGAAGCACAGATGATCTGAAACAAGAAAGCTGGAGTTTAGAAATCTCCATTTGAGATATTCTGCTTCAATGAAAGAGTCGTTCAGTCAGTCTGTTCCTTCACGAGCCGCGACTAAATCTGCCGTCAAACCTTCAGTGATGAACTGTAATAAATCCAAACATGAAATCTCGACTAAATACACCTCTGTGCGATCTTTTGTTTTAATAGAAAAACATTAATGTAATTATTGGAATTACTATAACAGGAAACTAGATGCGTACGAGTCGACATTCTCTTGATTTGTGCTCATAGGTGAAAGCGCAATAATTCTGATGAAATGTAAAAATACATTTCTCAGATGACAACAACTGTTGTGATTTTAACTGTGAAGAAAAATAACCGTTACTTGTCGATTATGCAGCATGACGGAAATGTGACTACGTTTTCATTGACTAAAATGCCCAGATATTTAGTCGGCTAAAACTTGAAAACACAAAAACAGATTGACTAAATATGGTAACTAAAAAAACAAAACAAAAGCTCTTTTATTAGTTCTCATGTTTTTAACGTTGTTTTAATGACATTTTGATAACTGCTTTTGTGCTCCACAGACATTAAGTATCCTACAGCATGATTAAACATGTTGATAATGCTTGTTGCTTCATATTGTTCATAATCTGTCCAACAGCGAAAGCATGATTATCATCATTTGCTCAGTAGCTGCGGTGGTTTTGGTCATCGCTATCATCGCCATCACCTGCTGCTGCTGCAGGAAAAGTAAGTTTACTGAATTTTATCCCACAGAAATGTGTCCAATTCCTGTTAAAAAACGGACTCATATTTTAGTGAAAATGGAAACGTGAGATGCTGTATTAAAATGATCTTGTTTTTCCCACAGGTGGAAATAACATATCAATCAATCAGGTACAACTCTGATTCCAGTGCAACCTGTCCCTTTCGTAATTTATATAATATCACTTAATGTTCATGGATCCATGACTGGTGAAATAAAAGAAAAAAGATCTCCAGTGCGACTGCGCCTGATTGGATGCAGATTATAAAAGATGGATGACTGGATTCAGATTGTACAGCCATTTTTTAAATTCCTGAATTTCTGTTTCATTTTCAATTTGTTCTTTCAGTTTGGTTTTTGCTCAGTGACAGTTGTACTTTATTTAGTGTATTCTTTCAGTTTTGTTTAATTTGTTTTGATTTAATTTAAAAGTGCTAAAATCTAGTGGCACGTTTAATGCAGCTGGATTGATTGTAAATGCTCAAAATATATGTTGTGTATCGAAGACTAAAATTAACTCATGGTCAGTTTTATTTTGTTAGTTTTGTTGGTTAATGTGGTTGTGTTTCAGCTTTTTCACTTTTGTTAATTAGGTTTTTATCATTTTTTAAACAGATGTCTTAAGTGACTTTTACCCGAAATCTGCAAACAGCAGGAAAATAAACTTCTAAATGTCTAAAATGCAACTGGAACTGAATGAAAGTGAAATAAAAGAGAAATGATCTCCAGCGCTTCTATTGTTGTTATTCAGGTTACCATACCACAAAGTTATATCAAAAACCAAAATAATTTTTATAGACCATTTCAAATATATTCTCACTCACACCAAAGTGTTTCAGTGCAAACTCAGTTGGGCTTCCTTACAAATGCTGCCCGTATTCTCTAAAAAATTAAGTTGAGCATCAATGTATGTCCCCAGATACTGAAAATTACAGACAAATTCTAGTGGATTCCCATTAAACACTACAGGTTCAAGCTGAGCAATCAGTGTGTTGTTATGCTGCATGAAATTCAGTTTTTCTCTTCAGCTGCCATAATTGACACAAAAAACGTGAAATGCTCTTGTTGTGTCGTGACAACATAATGTGATCACCATGTGAAGATGACGTGTGATTGGTTGGAACTCACTTAGTAGGATATTTAGGACCCTACTTTAACGATTAACGATCTGAAGCACATGGCGCAGGTGCACTTAGGGTGTGTCCGAAATCCATTTTTGCTAGTTTAACAACAGAAAAAATGGTCCAAAAGAGTTGTACAGTAACTAATCTCTTAATGAGTCATGGGTGTAACGTGCAATAAACCAATCAGAGTCTCATCTCCCATTCCCTTTAAAAGCCAGTTGCGCTCGTGCCATGGCGGATTCGATATTTACATGGCGGAATATAGAGACCACCTGACGAGTCAATTTAAATACATGTGTGTATTGCCACGATTGGTCAAATAATTAGCCAATTTAATTTGTCATTACTGCATACAGATGGGTACCTGGAGATGCAAGCCGTCCATACAACTACAAAAATAGCATTCCTCATTTCACTGCTGATAGGGCGAGCGCTCCAATGGGCTGAACGCCAAGTGCGGCTTCATCTCGCTGCATACGATGATTTCATCAGCCTTGAGTGCTTCAGTCAGCTGTCCATCAGAGTTGCCACCCGTATGCAGTCATGTCTCGAAGAACACCAGGGCCAACAATCTTCCTATTTCCTCCACCAGCCAGAGGCCGTCAACACTCCAGAACCAGGCAACCTGACTCTACAAGGTTGACCCTCGCTGAGCGGCAGAGGCGGCTGACTCAGGGGCTATGTCTTTCCTGCGGTGCTGGTGGGCATGTCATCTCCGCACACCCAGTTCATCCTCCATGCCCTATGGTCAATGTTCTCAATTCTCTAGGTGTTAATTTACAACCACTTACTACCATAGTAATGCTTACTACATATGATGTGTCTATTCCAGTCCATGCCCTCCTCGATTCTGGGTCAGCCAGGAACATCATCTCCGTAAGCCACTGCAGCCAGCTTAACCTCTATGTGCCATGCTGCTTTGAGTTTCTTCTTCGTGGCCAAGAAGGATGGAGGTTTGCTGCCTTGTATTGATTACTGTGCTTTGAACAAGATGACAGTGAAGTTTTGATATCCACTTCCCCTCATCCCAGCGGCACTTGAACACCTCTGTGGAGCCACTGTGTTTACCTCCGCAACGTCTATAACTTTATCCAGATATGTGAGGGGTACGAGTGGAAGACAGCTTTCGTGACCCCTACTGGCCACTACGAGTATCTCTTTATGCCGTATGGACTGGTAAATGCCGCCTCCGTATTCCAAGATTTTATGCATGAGGTGCTCGGGGAGTATCTCCACCGGTTGGTGCTCGTTCACATTGATGAACTCCTCGTCTACTCCCGGAGCATGGCTGAACATCGCCACCACGTTGCAGAGATCCTGAAATGCCTAAGAGAGTTCCACCTTTTCCTTAAAGCAGAGAAGTGTACATTCCATCAACCCTCAGTGCAGTTCCTTGGTCACAACATCAGCAGCAATGGCATCCAGGATAGCGAAGGGAAGGTGGAAGCCATCAAGAACTGGCCTACTCTAACCATCATCAAGGAACTCCAATGCTTCTTAGGCTTTGCAAACTTTTACAGATGATTCATCTATAACTACAGCTCCATCACCTGCCCGCTCACCAGTCTGTCGCAGAACAAACCCAAGTCTCTGTCCTGGTCACCATCTGCCACCGAAGCTATCCACCAACTCAAGGAGATCCTTACCAGTGCACCGCTCCAAATAAACCTTTCATCGTGGAGGTAGATGCATCCACCACCGGTGGTAGGAGCAAGGAACCCCAGCCAGACTCCATCTATGCGCCTTCTCCAGGAAACTAAGCCTGACGGAGATGAACTATGACATCGGCAACCAGGAACTCCTCGCCATAAAGTTGGCCCTAAAAGAGTGGAGACATTAGCTGGAGGATGCATAACATCCCTTTACTGTACTAACTGATCACAAAAAACTTGAATACTTGAGAGAAGCTAAAAGACTCAATCCTCGCCAAGCACGTTGGGCTTTATCTTTTACTTATTTCATTGCTTTTCATTTCACTTTATTTGTCCCCGAAGGGCAATTCACATGGTAACGCAGAGTAACGAACAATATATATCAAAAACACAACACATTAAATAAATAACACAGTGTACACAGCATATGTATATTCTACAACAAACAAACATCTGAAAAGCAAGTCCAAACCCAGTAAAAATAGAATAAGAAATTATGTAATCACAACATGGTAAGCCTGGGGGTCAGAAATTATTGAGAATTTAAAAGCTGAACCACTTTAGGAATGAAGGTTGCCTTCCTTCTTTGTGTCCTACAACCTGGGCAGCGAAGTCATCGTTATTTGAGGTTTCAGATGATAAGCCACATTTGAGGTTGGTGAATAATAGGCGAGCATTTGGATGTACTGTAATTACCACATAGAACAAATGTTAACGACCTGTCCCTCACGAACTGCATAACTTCGCCACATCCTGTGGTTTTTTAAAAAAAAATTTTTTGTGACTAAGCGACTAATACAATTTTGGTAGACTAAGCCATTTCTCGTCAACTAACAGTTAGACGACTATTAAGGGGCAGCCCTAAAAATTACAAATGTGTGCAAACATTACATGATACAAATGTTTTTTTTTTTTTTAAAAGTTTTACGTTTTTGTTTCTGAAATCCACCCTTCTGGTGGAATCAGCATAATACTGTTTTTCCTAATCTTACTAAAAAGTTGGGGAGGAGGGAGTCCATGGAGGAACCAGGAGGAAGAGACCACAGGGAAGCCGGCAGAGAGAAGGACCACAGAGCAACCCTGATAAGGACCCGGAGGGATGGAGGGAGGAGCTTGGGAGCGACCCAGGTCCAAGCCATGAAAAAGAAAAGCCCATGACAGAACCAATGGAGAGAGGAGCCAGGGAGCGACCCAGGTCCAAGCCATGAGAAAGAAAAGCAAGCAGCGGAACCGCTGGAAGGAGGAGCCAGGGACTGACCCAGGTCCAAGGCATGAGAAATAAAAACCCACAGCAGAACCAATGGAGGGAGGAGCTAGGGAGCGACCAAGGTCCAAGCCATGAGAAAGAAAAGCCCACAGCTGAACCGATGGAGGGAGGAGCCAAGGTGAAGCCTTAGTAGTGAGTCCAGGTGGAACCAAGCAGACTGCTGACAGAGGTGGAGCCATGAAAGATGGAGACCTGGGCTGAGCCAAAGAGTGACATCGCAAGTCTGAAGGGCCAAGGCAGAGCTGACTGCTTGTGGGACTGAGGCAGAGCCTGGGGCATGGATTAAGGACAATGGTGGAAGGGTCGAAGAAGTGGAGGGCTGAGGCACAGCTGGAAGCCTGGCCAGGGTGACGCCTGACCAAAGCAGAGCCGGAGGAACTAATGGGCCCAGTGGAGCCAGTGAAATGACAGTCCACAGAGGAGACGAGGGAGCGTGGAGCCAAGGTTGAACCAATGGGCCAACAGGCCGAGGTGGAGTCATGTGCTTAGCGGCCTGAGGTGGACCAAGGGGGTTCATACACCAAGGCAGGGCTGAAGACCGAGAAGTCTAAGGCGGAACCATGTAACATGGTGGAGTCAAGGAGCTGAAGGGAGCCAGCAGAGAAGAAGGTGAGGAGAGGAAGGCTGGGGGCTGGACAGGACCAGCGGAGACTGGAGGCATTGTGAAGTAGCATAGTCAACCCTCCTCAATAGTGGAAGTATGGGTGGGGCTCCACACCATGCCGTCTGTCTTCACAATAAAGACGAATGATGGTGCTGGCTCTCACACCTGGTCAGACTTGGTGAGAGGTTAAGGCTCTAGAATGAATATGGCTTCCGGCATCAGCTCAGGCTTTGTGGCAGGTGTGGGCTTAAGATCTGGGTCTGTGGTGGGCTCTGGCTCATTGTCCATGGCTGGCGTGACAGAATGCTGGCTGGGCTCTTGGTCTGAGGTGGGTCTGATAGTTGAGTGTCTAGGAAATTCTTCCACCTCAACCATGGTGAAAAAAACTGATGGCTTAAAGGAGATATGGAGCAGTTGGTCTTCAAGGGCAGTTGAACATAATTGGATAACTATGGTGACAAATAACTGGCGGGAAACATAGGGAACAAAGAAAACAGGCACAACAAGGAAACAAGAAAAATCCAACTGAAAGTCCAAGAACACAAACATAAACCTGCACTCATGTGATCCTTCAGAAATAAACAGAAACAAGACTAAAATAAAGCACTACTGAGTTTTTTAGTGTTGTATTGTTCGTTGTTAGCAAATGATGCTAAATACTTTAATATTAGCAAACATTGTTCATTTAGCTAACAAACTTTGGCTGATGATTTGTGCTTTGCTGAACCAAATTGTTTACACCCTGATTTATCACAGACACAGAAGAGTCAACTTTACTTTCTGCTTCAAATGGATTCCGCCTGGGATGAAGGCACAACAAGTTTGTGTAATTACATTAAATTAGATTCAACTTTATTGTCATTGTGCAGAGTACAGTAGAGCCAATGAAATACAGAAGCATCTAACCAGAAGTGCAAAGACCTATATACATATATTCAAATATAAAACATTACTGTTGAAAGCTGCAGTCAGATTCATTCAGATAAGTGCATGTAAACAGTGATTATGGCTCGTGGATCACTCCTTGCTGACACTAAACCAGACAGCTTTGGGTTACCAGAGCTTTAACCACTACTACAACTCTCGGATTTGTTTTCCACAGCCTTAAGTCGACACCATATGGTATACCCGTGATTGTGTATTAGTGAAGTCAAGCATATTTACATGTATAAATGAACACCATGCTCCAAATATGCCCATATGGTGAATCTTTTATTTGAGTTTTTCTGTTGAATTGCATGCTTTTTGCGCATGTGCCTGTTGTCTGCATCGCTGTGACATCATCACACACACACCCCAATATGAGTTAAAACAAAACACTTGTTGACGAGACTTCCCCTGAGCTGAAGAGAGCGATAAAGTGAATAATAAAAAAGGTAATAATGGCAAACAATTATTGTCTTATTTTGAAAAAGTTTGGATCCAGAGGGCTTAAGGAAGTGTCTGAAAATACTGGTATTGCTGGACAGCTCCCTGTAGGAAGACAGCAAACTCTTTGCCCGTCGTAGTGTGAAAACCTAAATCTGGGCTGCGTCTCAAACGGAAGGCTGTGTCCTCCTGAGGCTTCTACTGTAGGCTAGACTCCTTCTCAGCAGTGAATGCTAGAATGAGATGGTTTAGTAAGTCCTAAAATGAATATCTCTGAAACCTTTGATTTGCATTATATAATGAAATTGGAAAAGCTCAGTGCTGATTGGCTTTCAGCCAATTCTTGTAGAGTATACTTAATGCATCCTTCAAAATAAGCTGAATGAGGGACGCAAAACATAGGCTGCCTTCCAAGGGCCCTCCAAATTGAGACGGCCTTCGATGGTGCTTCATGACGTGCCGCCCAGATATGCAGCCTTACTAGGGCGCAGCTTTCCGACAGACAAGGACTCAATATTCAGCACTCAATAGTATTGAAAAAATGAAGCTTCTCTGCCTGTTTTGGCATCTTTACCATTAAATTATAAAGATCCATTTGGTTAGTTTTGTACTGGCAAGGCAAGTTTATTTTTATAATACATTTCATATACAGTGGTGCTTTATCTCAAACATAGTCTGAAGACATGATGTGGGACTCAAAAATGGTAAACTTCAGCTAAAATCCAAGATGGTGAACGCTGCGATATGGCTGATAGTGAAGGTGCACTAAATTTGGCTTTGCCCAATCATAAAATGGGAAACCAGGCAAAACTGATATCAGCAGAAAATGCAGTGGCACTGGAGACGTTGAGGGGAAAATCCTAAATTTGTTGTCATTTCGGGACCATGCCACGGCTATCCCATTTCACAACCCTGTGGTTATTTGGGCTGCCATAGATTCCCATGAACAAACAAGTTTTTCGGCATTACACATCTTTGGTACTTGATGCCTATCATAATGATTTTATTTCTTACTTCATTGTATTTCATACTGATATTTACATACAGAGACAAAATATGTGCAAATAAAAACAATAAAAAAGACAAAGAAAGTAAACAAAGAAAGACAAACAGTATGTTACACAACAAGTGCACAGGAAAGCAAAGACTGTACGAGCAGGTCTATGAAGAGAGCGGGGCAGGATGAAGAAGACGATTTACTCCTTCAGAGAGAAAATGTTCAGGTGGGGCAGAGCCCATTCGATGGACCACCGCTGAAATATATAATGACATATTAAAACAAACAACATAGATTGTGCTTTTGTTGAAAGCAGTTTGTACTATAATTTATATGAACATTATTAAAACCAAGACAGAATGTTACTGAATCATGCTGTTAATCCCAGCCCCTGATTATTTCACTGAACTGCAGAGGATAACTTCTAAGTGTATTTGTGAAAACCTTGTATGAATTTGGAAAGCCAAAAACATCCCATTTGCCCAAATGCCTCCATTTGCTTCTAGGTTGGAGCTACACTCTGCAGGAACGTGGCCCTTTGACATCTCTGCCAAGCTTAAAATTTGTTGTTATATTAAAAAGAAATACTATATTACAGTAACATGTACTTTTATTTGTTGCTGATGTCTGCCTATAATGTATAATCACTCTTTATGAAACATTAGTCAACAACTCCTCAGTAAACAGTAAATCAGTGCTTGTGTGTTATTTTAGAAAAACTGACTATTTGATATCATATTTGTACGTTTTTTTTAAGGAGAGATAAAATAGGGTGACCAACTGCTTCTTTGTTTCACCATGTACAAGGAACTCAAAATCCAGGTAAATACTTGAACTCACCCAACTCTCTTTGAGCTGGAAAGTGTTTTCCCGGGTCCTTCTGCAGTCGAATCTCCTTCACGGAGAAGATGGAGGTAGCTGCGGTGACAGAAATGAAAAATATAATAATGGTAACATTTCCACTGTGAATGTATGAGTTTATAAATGTGTAAAATTGTTCAAATTCGGTCCTTATTTGCTTACAAGCAGAAACTGCCACCTTGACTTATGATGTTTACAAATGTTATGATGAATGTGATGTTAGGGTTACAAACATATATTTGTGAAACTACTGAAAATGAGCTTTAAAATAAGCTAATACCACTTTGATATTACTAGAATGAAATACTTACTGTCATCCAGGTCCTGCACTTTGTCTCCCAATTCTCTGAAATAAAGGTGCCGAAGAGCCGCTTCTGCAGAAATACGCTGACTTGCTTCAAACTACAAAAACACAAACATCTAGTGTGAATATCTTCCTTTTCTATTCACATGTTTACAAATGGGATCTCAATGCAAATACTGCAGTAAAATATAGTTGTTTTGTACACTTTTGTCTTGTTTCCAGTCCAAATATCTAAAAATTCTTAGATCAAGAAGCATCTTCTTGACAAGTAAAAATTATTTTCTTGTTTTTAGGAAAAATAAGTCAAAATGAAGTGAGTTTTTCCTTAAGGCTAAGTGTCAACTACATGTCTGCATCTTGAGAGATTTCAAGCGACAAATGATGTTTTATAGGCAAAGTTCGTGAGGACCTCGACAGTTTTCTGCATCCTCCGCTACCCCGACTTACTCTCGGCTGGTTCCTATTCCCAGGATAAGGGGGAGTACTCTGGGTTTGGGCTAAATTCCGAGCTCGGAGCCCTCGATCCCCTCGGACAACACGTCAAATATCCTTATTTTACGCTTTTTGTCTATTCGATCATTTGTAAGTGTGAACTCTTGAAAACAGCTGCCACAGTTAATCTGACATTATTTATTTAAGATTTATTTTCACTGCTTTTGCCTTTTTATAATGACAGGACAGTGAGTGGAACAGAGAAATGAGGGTGGTTGGCGAGATCGGGAAAGGTCCACGAGCCAGAAACTGAACTCGGGTCACGCGAGCTTCCCACAAGGCTTTTGGCGCAGGCAACAGGATATTATTTTCAACTTGACTGCAATGTTTTATTCTCCAACATTCAATACAATTTGCCTGCACATAAATGAACCTGTATGTTATGTCATCGCAGATTAAAATCTATAAATCAAAACATTTACTGCATTTATGAAGAAAGGGCTCAGCACCCGAATCTCTTATCGCCTCAATGGTGCTCAGTGTCTTTGGGCGGATTGCTGAGGCAGATTGCCGGCTACAACCATTTTAGGATTGTTTGTGATTTGGTCTTGGTGATTTAGGAGTCGTCTCGACTACTCCTAACTTTTCAGCACTAAATGCTTTCTGAAATACTCTAGAGGAAACATTTAGGAGTCCTAAATTTAGGACTGACACGCCCATTATTTTTAACAGTTTCTCCTAAAATGGCAAGTTAAGAGCTACTTTTAGCCTTAAGATGTTCTGAGGAACTGTATACAGTGACAGAGAATATGGGTGTCCCTATGTGTTCACACCCTGATCACAGAATAAACTCACTTCACTTGACAAATTTGGTTTATTTGGAATGCTCTGCAGTTGTCAGGGGTTGTGTGCATTAAATACACCAAAGAGTTGCGAGACATAGAGAAATAGTCTTTTAATTAACACAACGAATGACAGCATACACATACCAACGTAACATTAACACAAGACAGTGAACTGAAAACACAGAGGGATTTATATACACAGGAGGATGGAGAACTAATGAGAAACTAGAACACAGGTAAAACAATGAAAACCATGACTAGAAATTAAACAAGAAAGCGAAACAGAATATGACCATGACAGCAATGTCATCAACCACAGACAACAGACAAAATAATATTTAAATTAAAGTGATTTGTCACTGAAACACCCAAATTGACAATGATACTGTAAATGAGGGCTACGATGTATAGTAATTACAATCAGTGTAACTTGGTTTAAGTAATGCATTTTCAGACTCAGTGTCTTTCACTACTATGTACTAACATTTAAATTAATCATTTCATAAAATCAGGGCCGTTCTTAGGGGGGTGCGACTGCAACGGTCCCCCTCGTTTATGTTTTAGACTGGACGGGATGTGAAAGTACCGTGTCTATTAATGGGTAAAGCTACAGTAACGTCTTCAGCTTGAGACTAGTTATATCTCTTAAACCTAGTGGTGAATGTTTTATGAGCAGTAGGATAATCTCTCATCTCTTTTTTTAGTTATGAAGAAGAACCATATTCATCCGCACAGTCACACAGAGCCGAAGCACATCCAAAACAATGTTCTTCTGCAAAATGCATGCAGTTTTGATTGCTAGAGGGCCAAAAGTTACACAGTGTACCTTTAAGAATTAAAACAAATTGAGTCATCGGTCCTTATTTAATTCTTAAAGGTACATCTGTAAAAGCATCTTTCATAATAATCTGGTCAAAGACAACGATCAAAAACCTTTTGACGTCTGAGGCTTTCTTTGCTTAGACAAAAGTGAATTCAGACTTTACCTGTAAAAACTGGCATAGCAGATCATGACCGTCATTGGTGATCCTGTAGAACAAAATTACACAAAACATATTACAGCTGTAGCTTTTCAGTTCCAATGTTAAGAAATTTTAGTAGTGGTATTTTACGGGCACTGGGGTAATCTGCTGTTTTTGTTCCTGTTCTTGTACCTTTGCTTTTCAATTTGGATTAGTTAGTCTCTCTGGGTGTGTCTTTCTGTGTGTGAAACATGACCAGTTAAACAGTCTTCTCTACACGTGGATCCTAACTCTTTCTCTGTGTCACCCTGTCCAGCTGGGGGTACTAGAAACTTTTCCCTACAAAAATGTCATCTAACTATATAGCTAATTTATAGATCCACAAATATATAATATCACAGCAGCAGCCACACAGAAAGGCTATTCACACACCTGGGTGCATGAGTGATCAGAGGTTCTCCGTCATAGTGAGGGAAGTTGTATGACAGGAAGTTGTCATTAGTATTGACTCCTGGCCAAGAGTCCTCAGTAGGAGAACCTGGAGATGACATGAGAGGTTATAATCAAACTCGGGACTCCAACAACACTTACTTGCTATCACTAGACTGACTAGTAGTAGTTAGACATCTAAATAAAACTGGCAAAGTTGCTCCGATGCGTAAACTCGCAAAATATACAGTGCCTGCCAAAAGTTTGGGAACACCTAGTCTTTTATTGTTTTTGAGCGAAACGGTCATGTTCCTTTTGTTTATATGCAACAAACTAGGTGATTTTAATAGTATGAAGGTTTCATTTGACCATGCTTGTGCAGATGTTGGTACAAAAAAGCTTAATTTTCATCAATTTCATTATATACAAAGTAGGTTAAATGCCCTACAGACCATGATTGAATGATTGAATTCATGCATTAAAAGAACAGGTGGTGATGGTTGAGCATTGATGCAGGTTAGAGGTTAGTATTTAAGGCATTTACACATCTTGTCTAGTGTTTGTAGTTTCCAAAATAGCATGAAAGAACCAAATCTCTATTGAAAGACACCAGTCTGTAGTTGTCTTGAGAAATAAAGGCTCTTCTTTGTGAGCTATAGCAAAGGAAAGGAGTTTACTACTGTCTGCAGAGAAAAAGCATTACTGGGTCTAACAAGGACAGAAAAAGGAGAAGAAGGCCAAGATGTACCACTCTACAAGAGGACAAGCACATCAGGGTTTGCAACAGACACTTAGCTAGTCCTCAGCTTACAGCACAGCTCAATGACACTCGTGATGTACCAGTGTCATCGTTTCGGCTATAGTTTGATACCTTGACAAAGGCTACGAGCCAAAACATTGATATATTAAAACAGTCTTTATGCTTCAGTGAGTGTGCAGTTGTTTTCTTTTTACTATACTGCACTTTTTCTCAACTAGCACCTCTTCAGGTGTGCGTTTGTTATTCCATATTCACTGTCATCAACCACTGTCGCTAGATGCAGGGCTCATGGGCAGAATTTCCTGCAAGAAACCACTCCTGAAGGCTTCAGATAAAGAAAAGCAACTAAAGTGGACAGATGAGTACAAGATGAGTGTAAGACGGAGAACAGAAGAGAAGATGTTACCAGACTGTCTCACACCCACAGTCAAACATGGAGGTGGAAGCGTAATGGTTGTTCTGGAAAATTAGTTGCTATTAAGGTTACGTGTTGGATCGAGGTTGGGGACAGGGTTTAAGTGCTGGAGTATTGTGAACAGTTTAATTACACTGTTCAAGACCACTGGTACTAATGGGACGAATAAACAGGAAACTGAGTGCACCTTTACCATGCATGACACCACAGCTCTTACCCAAGATACGAAATATAAGATGAAGTTCATCCTCCACTGTCGACCCAGGGAAGAGAGGGCGTCCGGTGATCATTTCATAGAATATACAACCTACACCCCTATGTTAATGAAACAAAGCAGACAGACAGACAGCATAAAATGTCTTTTTGAGAAATACATAAAAGGCAAAATCCTGATATGCTACCCAGGCCAAATAGAGAGTCAAAAGCGATACCTACGAAACACTCATGCACACAATTTTGGGTTTTCTTTTAGGTCAGGGCGTTGACAACCAAGTTACCGTCCAAAGAGTTCAGCTCCAACCCCAATCAAACACACCCGAACCAATGAATCATGCTGTAACTGTCGTCAAATTAGTCCAGACTAGGTGAGCTAGCTTTATAAAAAGCCTTCGGTGAGCTTCTCTCCTCTTGTCTGCATCACTTCTCATCCATGGCAACATACTTCCTGCATAATACTTATAAAGTTGCTCTACTACATGTTTTCTTCTCTACTTTGAGCATAAATAAGTTGGGACGTTTTGAATAAAATGAAAACTAGAAGACTTTCAAATCACATGAGCCAATATTATATTCACAATAGAACATAGATAACATAACATGTTTAAACTGAGAAATTTTACAATTGTACATTTTACAAAATGATCAGATTTCAAATTTGATGCCTGCTACAGGTCTCAAAATAGTTGGGGCGGGGGCATGTTTACCATGATGTAGCATCTCCTCTTCTTTTCAAAACAGTGTGAAGACGTCTGGGCATCGAGGTTATGAGTTTCTGGAGTTTTGGTGTTGGAATTTGGTCCCATTCTTGCCTGATATAGGTTCGTAGAGTTTGTGGTCGTCTTTCGTTTAATGATGTGCCAAATGTTCTCTATAGGTGAAAGATCTGGACTGCAGCTTTTGAACTGACCGCTGATGACGCACTGGAAGGTCTTCCTCCTCTTTAGCCCAGAAGACACGGCGTCCGTGATTTCCAACAAGAATGTCAAATCTGGACTCGTCTGACCATAGAACACTTTTCCACTTTGAAACAGTCCACTTTAAATGAGCCTCGGCCCACAGGACACGATGGCGCTTCTGGACTATGTTCACATATGGCTTCCTTTTTCCATGATAGAGCTTTAGTTGGCATCTGCAGATGGCACGGTGGATTGTGTTTACCGACAGTGGTTTCTGGAAGTATTCCTGGGCCCATTTAGTGATGTCATTGACACAATCATGCCGATGAGTGATGCAGTGTCGTCTGAGGGCCTGAAGACCACGGGCATCCAATAAAGGTCTTCGGCCTTATCCCTTACGCACAGAGGTTCCTCCAGTTTCTCTGAATCTTCTGATGATGTTATGCACTGTAGATGATGAGATTTGCAAAGCCTTTGCAATTTGATGTTGAGGAACATTGTTTTCCACAATCTTTTTACATCTTTACTTCTGAGAGACTCTGCCTCTCTAAGACTTCCCATTTAGAGCTAATCATGTTACAGACCTGATATCAATGAACTTAATTAGTTGCTAGATGTCCTCCCAGCTGAATCTGTTCAAAATTTCTTGCTTTTTCAGTCAAAGTGCCAACTTTTTTGAATTTGAAATGAGCTCATTTAGTGGATAAAAGTGTAAAATTTCTCAGTTTAAACATCTGTTATGTTATCTATGTTCTATTGTGAATAAAATATTGGCTCATGTGATATTAAAGTCTTTTAGTTTTCATTTTATTTTATAAAAATCATCCCAACTTTTCCAGGTATTGGGGTTCTAGAATGATATGTAGAATGCTCTCATCTTTATCTCTTTGACCTTGATTTTAACTCTGTACAACCGCTTCTGCACTCGAACACAAATTACTCTGAAACGCTCTCCAGCCTGACACTCACAGCACTACTGAATGAATATTATACCACATCATACAAAGGTTATATTCATTATATTATAAATATCTATTTCAGTCTTGACACTGTAGATAGGTAATTTACATGCAATCACATCATTACCGCATGGCACAAGCTGATTGGCCTCTCCTGATCCTGCAGCCAATGAGATTGCTTGATCAACGTTAAAATAGTCTGGGCTGTGTTTCCCACCAATTGTCTCTACGATCAACTTGGCTCACGATGCTTTTGAGAAACGCAGCCCTGGTTCAGTGTTTGTTGTAAGCTAGTCCTGTAGCGCTATCAGAGTTCCTCTGAACTCCTCCACCTCCCCAGCTCCACCTGCCTAGATCTGCTACAGGACTGATGTATGTCTATTCAAGCAGCAGATCTTACATGGTCACTGCAGCATGTCTGTGTATCTATTAGCAGTGTCAAGTCCATACAATAAAGCATTATACTTAATATATTAGCTAAATACATCAAACAATGAGGCAGGGAAATTGTATTCTTATTCATATCACATAAACACTGCATGTTGATATTAGCTGACTGGCTTTTAAATTCTTAATTTTCACAACTCAGAATTGGCTGACAATCCAAACAGATGTGTGTGTGACTTCACCAGATGTCGATGGAGGTGAAGTACTCTGTTGATCCCAGCAGCACATCTGGAGGTCTGTACCAGAGAGTGACGACTTCATTAGAGAAGGTCTTCGAGGGCACTGACTTTGCACGCGCAAGACCTACAGCGGACACAAACAAACCATTAATCTGTAATCGTGATGATTCTTGTTCATTTCACCCTATACAATTAATGTCAGTTGGTGCCTCTGTCTATTAACAGATGAGTATTTGGGTACGTGAGTGACTGGGCCTACCGAAATCAGCAAGTTTGAGCTCTCCCCTGTCGCTGATCAGAAGGTTCTGAGGTTTTAGGTCTCTGTGCAAAACTTTGTGCCGATGGCAATAAGCTAGACCTCGCAATAGCTGAAACAGGAAAATCTATAGGGTGGAAACAAAGAGTACAAGAGTGTCATTCCAATATCAGATGCTTGTGTACCTTCACTGTTGTAAACCAAGTTTCCAAAATGTTTTCATAGCAATGAATTTGGCCATGCAACGGCTAATGTGCCACCCAGTCAGGACTTGTGTTAAAGCTCTCTTTTTCCTCCTTCCTTACTCTATTATCTCACTCTAGCTTTATTTTTGTTGATCCTTTCTCTATATGGTGGTCGCTCATTCTCTTTTAGCCTCATTTCCCAGGCAATGACCCAGTTTCCCAATGACAAGCTCATTTGTACCTTAAAGGCCCTGATAAGTTTTTTTGTTCTATGCTTAGGGGTATAAAGAATTTCGAAATGCGTGACCAGCGATACACTGTTAACAAACATCCTGACAACGTCAATGTTTAGATGAATATGTTAGATGAAAATGAACTGAAGATTTACACCTCAAAGAAGGTGGAACCTCAGAGCCACACCCACCTATTACATCATCACCACAGACCAATGGCAGTTCAGAGGTGTTTACCAGCCAGAGTGAACTTTTCCAGAAAGTTTGCTTTGTCAAGCAACTCCAGAAATGAACTTTGTGTTGGCCTGATTTTGTTCGAAACGACATCAGAACTAGTCCGTTGTTCAATTTCACTTGTATCAGGGCCTTTAGTGTAGCAAAATCCCTTTTTTTTTTTTTTTTCTGTCAGCAGGGATGGACAAGGTACACAAACTTTCTTCAGTTAAAGTACCGATTTCCAGATGAAATACTGCTCCACCAAAAAGTAGAAGTACTCTTCTTAAATTTCTACTAGAGTTAAACTACAAAAGTATTTACTTCCAAAAGTACCTGCACATCAAAAGTAGTGATCTATTAGGACTATCTTAATTATTTCTTTGCAATTCTATAAGCTGTATCTTCCTGCTTAAAATATCTACAGAATGCACTATTCCTTAGTCTTCTGAAGCCTTATAATAGATTTGTTCGATGAACAGATTGAAATTTTTGTTGATATTCACAATCAGTGTCTGTCTTAGTTTATTCAGACCACATGAAGTTGTGTTGTGCTGTGACATGACATTATTTTCATTCATTTTCCATCATGCATTACTTTTTAGTATTATTTGTTAGTATTTCGGATAATCAACATACTCAATTTAAACTAAAATTACAGGCAGTTACAGCTGGCAGGATATGTCTTCACCCCCTAACCTTTACATTATAAATACTCATTATGCTCCCACAGTCCTCCAAATACTGTTTGAGATCCTTCTCCTGAAAACACACAGAGCACAAGTGCATTAGAAACAGATGGACAAAATTAGAAATGCTATAATAAATAAGATGCACGTCACACACCAAGTACTCAAAGACTAGTGTAAGGCACTTCTCTGTGTGAATGATGTCGTGGAGCGTGACGATGTTGGCATGTTTCAAGTTCTTCAGGAGAGACACTGACAGAGAGAGAAATATCATCAAATCAGCCTGAATGAAAAGATATCAAGAAGTGATGATTCTCTTGCATTTCTTGCAAGTTACTTTACGCTTACTAGTCAAACTAGTCAGTTTGTTGTTGTTTTGAGAGATGAAGGCTAATCCATAAAATATTGTCTGGAAAGATCAAAGTAGGAGTTAGACAGACTCTTACCATCAACCAGCTTAACCAGTTTCACCAGATCAGTTTAATACATCTCAGGTGAATTACCTCACGTCTCTAAACTTTTGAATGGTAGTGGATATTGTACCTTCTCGTATGGCGGTGCAGGGTGCGCCCTCCTCATACTCCAGCCGGATTTCTTTCAGAGCCACTAGGTTATCCGTTAATTTACTACGACCCTTAAACACTGTGGCATATGTGCCCTACACACACACAAACACACAATCAGTGGCATTACTGATGTGAAATGGCCTTTGCATTTATATAAAAATGGCAAATTGTAAAATTAGTAGAAAAGAACAATATCAATTGACAATATGAATAACCCACTCAACTCCATTTCCAACATTTTAAACATTTCTAAGGCAAAGTCAAACACTCAATCAAAAGTGATTTAATTGAGTTCAACAGAAACAGTATCATAAACTATGGCAATATAATCTAGTATGGAGAAGATTGGAGATCGTCAGTATCTCACCTCTCCCAATTTGTCCAGTTTGACATACGACTCTAATTTGCCAAAGCCAATTTCTGACTGAAAGAAAAACAAATCTCAAATTATCGTTATGCAAAAGTTCAATTTTTACACGAGGACAATTTTAATTTTGACTACGCTTTCATTGTCAAGATGTTTAATCATTAATCCCATTTGATTTTGCTGTGATTTACAGATCAATAAATGGTCAATTTTGCATAAAAATGACTAACAAAAATTCACTACCATTCTGAAGACTGATAGATCACGACAAAGAAAGACTCACAAGTGACGTTCTGCGAAACCTTCGACTTAGAGGTTTGTCAAACGGGGGGCTGTTTGAAGCAAATTTCTTTAGGTAACCTTCTGGCAAACGAATATCCGCTGGCAGTGAGAGACGTTTATTGATGTCCTGAAGGGAAGAAAATATATAATGTGTCAACGAGCAGTTGTATGGGGCAGCGCTCTTGATGAATATGTGCTGATGGAAGTACACCTATAAATGTCACCTGGTGATTACATAATGCTGCTGGCCAACTTTAATGCCCATGTTTGAGACGACAGAGAGATCTGGAGGAGACTGACTGGGAGGGACGGCTTGCCTGATCAAAACCCGAGTGGTATTGTTAGACTTCTGTTCTTGGCATGGATTGGCCATAACAAACACCAAGGTGTACCTGGTTCATAAAGTGTACCTGGTATCAGACCACCTTAGGCTAAAGGCAGATGACCAAATTTGTTTTCTTAGAATTGGACCAGCGGCTGTATGTATTGGAAACTCACCCTCCTAAAAAATCCAGCATTGCTGGTCCCCAGCATAAGGTATGTTTTGAATGCTAGTCCCCAGCACGGGAAGCGGGAGAGCTGGTGGACCAGCAAACCAGCTCAGTTTTGCTTGAGAACAGCATGACATAATCCACCAGGCACTATACCAGCTCTAAATAAATGAATCCAGCCTCCACCAACATGGAATTCATGCTGGTTTATGCTGGATGTTTCAACAGGGCAGGTAAAGAGAGGAAAAACAGGAAATCCAAGCAAATTTTGCGGGTGAACTGGGAACATTTGGAAGAGCTTTAACTCCCACCTCCAGAGGAGCTATTCCTTTATCCCAAGGCAAGCTGGAGACATGGAGTCTTGTCAGTCCTGTTAAACCTCTCTTGCGGAAACAGCTGCTTTGAGCAGTGGCTGGAAGGTTGTTGGTGCCTGCAATGGCAGTAACCCAAAATCTCATTAGTGGACACCAACGGTGAGGGAGGCCATTAGCAGGAACAAGAAAACCCTTTGGTATTGGTTAGCCTGTGGGTCTCCAAGTATTGGTAGGATAGAGGGACTATAGCCATAGTGGTTGTTGAAGCAAAAACTCAGGTATGAGAGGAGTTCTGAGAAACACCAGAGAAGGACTTCTGGTCGGGCCTCAAAGAGGTGTAAGGAACACTTTGAGGATCTTCTGAATCTTGAAGACATGGCTTCATAAGAAGAGGAAGGGTTGGAGGACCTGGGGGTGTAAAAGGCTCTGAAATGCACTGGGGTGGATGAGGTTCGCCCTGAGATACTGAAGGCCCTGGATGTAGTCAACTGGGTTGACATGCCTGTTCAACATCGCGTGGGAATCAAGGACAGAATCAAGCTGCAGTGCCGAGATCACGGCATCCACGTGTTCAACGGACATTGGCTACTTTTTATTTAACAGGGGGGTAGATCTAAAAGAGTTTTACATGTATTACTTATTTCATATGCAAAGATGATACTTAATCATAGCAGTGGTTGTTTACAACATGCCCCTTTTAATGGGTTCTTCAAATCAGAGAGCTAAAATCAGAGTTGAAAAAATCCTACTAACATTATAAGTGCACCTCTGAAAACTATATAACATTTTAAAAATGCAATTCATGACCCATTTAACAAATGTCAAGGGCCAAGTGCCCAACTAAAGGGAACACTAATCACCATGATGACTTCAAGCAAACCGTACAGTTATAGAATGAGCCTGTTTCTGTGCTCATAATCAGTTTACTACATTTAGTATATCATTACCAGTGGCCACAGAATTAACACCCTGTCCAGAATTAAATAATGAGCGGGCACGCTGATTGAAAAATAGGATCAGCTAAGAACAGCTACCACGTGAATCAGATGAAAATAAAAACAAAGGCTAGAGCAGAAAGAGAGAAATCAAACCTGAGTCCTAAGAGAGATTGACATAACCTATAACATACTGCATGCTCTGAACCACAATCATGTTCAGGTGGGTTCATAGGGAGGCAGATCTTCTACCGATTTGGCAAACTCACAGACGATAGTGAGGAAGTCTGATTTCATAGGTGGCTTTGGCATTGTGGTGTCCGACATTGTGTTGCGGGCATATGTGATCATAACCCCCTTTTACACTAAGGAATCACGAGTTTGGGCACTCTGAGATCTCAGGGAATGGCAAGAACGCCATACTTGAGAGACAGCATTTGCTTAATTTTATATATAATTTGGGCTCAACAAAAAAGTGTGTTACTCACTCCAGATTGTACTTGCATTACCTCATTAGAGATGCGCTGCTGAAGGTTGCGCATACGCACTCGTACAGGACTCTGAACTTCATCAGAGGAGGTTCCTGAAGCTTGATCACTTTCTCCATCTGACCACATCTTCCCATGCACTACACCTGTAAACACACACACACAGGTTTGTTTTGCTGTTTTAGTGAGGACTCTCCATAGGCGTAATGGTTTTTATACTGTACAAACTGTACATTCTCCCCCCCTACACTACTCCTACCCCTAAACCTACCCATCACAGAAAACGGTCTGCATTTTTAATAAAACATTGTTTAATATGTTTTTAAATATGAGGTATTTACGTCGTAATACCAGTGTAATACCCATGACATTATACAAATGTGTCCTCATAAATCACAAAAACACACACACAAACACACACACGTTATAACCCCTGATGTCTTGTTCTTTATTATAGTGCACAACATACATGTGAAAAGAATAAAAACCCACATTTGAGATGACCATGACATTTCACCTGCACTCAAAAAAGTAAATCACGGGAGCTGTTACCACAACTTAAATAAATGCATGGTTGCAAGTTAAAAATCCTAATTTATTGTTTTAATTAAACAGAGTTCTGTCAACATAATACTGTTGATCATTACTTCAACTTAATATCGACTGTAAATGTAAACTCAAAGTTCTGCGTTAATTGGCTTTTTTAAAAAGTAGGTTGTAGTAACTTAATGAAACTGTCTTGATATCTTTGGAAATTAGGCAGTGAATTTCTAGTTCCCAGCGTGCTTTGCCTAGGCTTGCCTATGAATTACAACTACGTAAATTACGTGTCCAGGAACGCTGTGGAGTCTTCTGGACTCCCTTATCAGGTTTGGCTCCAGTATACTGCATAAATGCAAAAGAGAATAATTGGCCATAGGCTAGTCACCACTTCCTCTTCTGTTGTTTTGTGCCTTGCAGTCCTTCATGCTTTGTTGGACGCACATATAGCTGGGTCAAGTGTTCATCCTCCAGCATTTAAAATAGCTGTGCATGCCTGATGATCATGTCCACTAAAGCCTGATAAAATAAAATGATTACTGTATATTGTGTGAAAGTATTTAAAATATCAATTATTGTGTGCATTGTTTGTAGGCTTTGAGAGACTGGAGACTTTTGTTTTGTTTTGTTTTTTGATGTGCATCACTTTAGGCCTTTAGAGGCCCAGAAAGTTCAGTGTGAAAGATTTCAAACATACCTTCACTATATACAGCAGAAGGTTCAGATCCAGCAGATGTATGCACATCAGATAAAAAGGGTGTTATTGTGGTAAATAATACACCTCCAAAACAGTCCCATACAATAGACCAGGGTTCTTCAAATCTATCCCTTGGAGTTTAGATCCAGATTTAGATTGGAGTTTTGACCCCAATCAGACACACCTGAGCAAGGTGATCAAGGCCTTCAGAGTTACAAAAGAAGGTAAGGTTTGATCAGGGTTTGAGCTAATGTGACAAACTCAGTCAAGGTGGATGGACACACATCCAGAACAGGGAGCATTCTGGGGTTGTCAGAACCAATCTTTGGAGAACTTGTTAATTTATTCCCAAAAGTGGACAGAAACATTGTTGGTTTCTGTAAGGTCACATTTGTTTGATCACTTTTCCAAGATACAAAGTTCTGAAATAAGTGAAATCATGTAGCTATTCTGCTATTCTGAGTTAACAACTCTGAGTAAGACACAGTTTGTGTCATTCAGTGTACAAATGCTTGCTTTAAATGAGTGTGCAGTGTTTCAGTAAAAGCTTGTTCTCACCAATGTCTCGTGACAAGGGAGGCTCATCCAGTCCGGTATCTTCAGGAAGCTCGGAAAGACTCTCGTCCAAACGCCGTACACTTTGCAGGCTCATGGACAGGCGCTTTTTAATGATCTTCATGCGGTCCATCAAAACTCGGCTCTGTCCACGACCTCAAGGATGCTGTGGGTTCAGGTCACATAAACACATTCAATAAGGCCACGATTCTGAATCTGAGCTTGCTCTTCAAGAAGCAGCGGTATCACCGCTCAAACAGAGCTGTAGCGGCAAGGGACAGGTTCGGTTCACATATTGTTTTGGGAACATGATAATCTGTTGTGGCCCTGAGATATTATTTTGCGGCCACAAGACCATTTTGTCAAGGTAACGCCATCATTATGTCAATGTGAAGTCGCCTCAAGATCCTTTGTCGAAGGAATGGAATCCTTTTCTCATTGCCACAAATGTAACTCTTTCCCTGGCATTGACCGGTTTTTCCGTCAATCCATGTGTTATATGGTAGGGGGCGCTTTTACACATCTCCTGAAAGAGTACAGAATCTCCTGATCAAAAACACAGGAGAAGAAGAAGATCTACGTAAACCAGAAGGAGTAGATAGAAGCATTGCTAATGCACATGATCATCAACAATTAACAGTACATAAATCAAAACCGCCTAACGTTACTGAATGAAATGTTGAACCACGAAGAGGAAACGACTGTGAAGCTTTGAGGTGTTGATGGACTCGATCTACTCCATCTGTGTTCTGATCATCGCTCTGAATCCCGCCGGACAAAGTCTTCGACAAAGACGGGATTTCCTTGTTTTTCGTTTTCTTTTTTTATGAAACGTACCCACATAAAAAATAGAATGCATGAAGCTAGAATAAAATTTTTTCGCTGTAAATAAAAGCATTTATCTTTTTCGCCTCAAAGACCAACACGTTACGGGGCATTAAGACATTATTATATTATAATTAGGGCTGTGAATTTAACGTGTTAATTACGGAAAAAAGTAACGCGTTAAAATTTGCACTTGCCCCGCCCCCTGACCTACATAGGTCATCTGACACTTCATTCATTGAGTACATTGAGAGCATGCGAGTTTCGTGGAGAGGTTTGTGCTGCACATTACATTGATGCGCACTCAACATGCGTCGTTAAAAAATGCCATAGTCACTAACTACAAAAATGAAAAGAACGTCGCGTCTGAAAGCTGCAGTCGTTTTTTTATTGGTTAAAATTAATGGAGAATATCTCCTATATACCCTATAGTTCATGATAGGCTATAGTTAACAAGTTTGTGAATATTTTTAAGGAAAAAGGAATTAAAAGTGACACATCTGTCATACAGTGCTATTGTGTCTGCGTGACGCGTCGCCCCCCACATTAATAATAAATGTGCACATATTGTGAATTAATATAATAAACTTAGTATCCTAGCTTCCTTGGTAGCCTTCAGTAAATTAACTTCTCTAAGAAAATGATTCATAACAACATCAGTTGACCATATGTTTACTTTCAATTTCATATTCCCATATTGATAAAAAAAATAATAAAATAAAATTCAGTCATCATTAATGTTGAATCAAATCAAATATTTCTTTCTGAATCTACTTTGTGTAATGTCTATTCGATGCTTTACACAATAATGATCTTTTGGGGATCATTTCTCAGCCAAATTTGATGCACAGTAATTTTTGTGATTAATTAGAATACATTGTGTAATTAATTAGGGCTTCCCAGCCCTAATGATTATATTGTATTATATTATAACTAAGTGAACCGAATCTGTCCCTTCCCAGGCACTGTAATTATGAAATGAAATACTTTTCAACAAAAGTCATACACAGGAATAAATGTGTTGAACAGAATCTGTGTTGTTCAAAGCTGTTGTGGTGGAAGATTATAAATCAGTGGTTTTAATGATAAGTGAGAGCCGAGCTTTGGGCAAACAGAAGTGCTTGTGGCCATGAGTGTGTGAGTTCTGAATGTACAGCCAGAAGTAAAGAGTTCAGCCAAATGCCAACAAGATGCAGTAAGAAGGCAGAAAATGTCAGCCAAAGACTGCATGTAGAATTAACCATTTTTTCATAGAAGTGAGTAACGTTTTTTAATGGAAATGCCAAAAAGGTGATCAAAATGTCACCATTTAACAAGCACGATGTTAATTAAATTGCCATATAACCACTGAAGTGTCATTTAATCACAATCATATTATCAGAACGGCAGTCATATTCAATAAAGCAGAAGTATATTCAATATTAAAGGAGTAGTTCATCCATGAATCAGACCGCCGAGCTCATCCCAACCCCTGCAGGATGTTCATCTTGCTCTGTTTCATACAGTGATTAACAGTGCCAACCATCATAACACACATACTTGCACTGACAACTACAGACAATTTAACATCTCCAGTTCACCCATGCTGCATGTCTTTGGATTGGGAAAGCATCCAGAGGAAATCCATGCAGAGATGGAAGAACATGCAAACTCCACACAGAAACCTCCTGACACCTTCTTGCTGGAGACGACAGCAAGTCGGTCATAGAGCGGTGCAGGTATGACATCACTTTGTAGGCCAAAACACGGAAACGAGTTAGCATGTTAGCACTTCCGGTTCCGTTGTGCCGAAGTCAATGGTTTTTTTAAAATGTGATTTTGGTCAAATGGCTGAAATAAGACATTTTCACGCTTTATTCTACGACATAAAACACATGAGTATTACCCCACTCGTGATTTTTTTTAAAGCTGTCTTGAAAAAGGCGGTTGCTAACAAGTGCCTAAATGGGACTACAGAGGCAGTCGGGAAGATTAAGAGCCAGATTTACTAAACGAGGCAAATTAGCGTGAAAGCGCAATGCCAAAAAAGCGTGGAAAGTTCTGCACGTGATCTACAGATGACGCACAAATTAAATCATCTCCATGGATCATTTCCATAATGACCAACGCAATCTGCTGGTTAGCCTACGGTTTAAGACGGGGGCGTTAAATAATGTCGCAAATACCAGTAAATTTGACTAGCACAAACATTACTAAATCACGCTACGTGATTCATTTAAATACTCTCCTCCCATAAATGTTCCGTCTGAAAGGGAAACTCCTACAAATGCATATGCAATAAGTTCAGACGCAAAAATAACCCTCCCACGCCTCTTCAGCGCTAATTTATCATTGTGCGTCACACCGAGCGAACAGTCCGCTTTTACAGCCTCATTATACTTATAAATGTGCTCTTACATACTATTCTAACTCAAACTTTCTAGGAAAGGGTTTTTATATAAAAACTGAAGAGTTTCAGAAGCTTAGTGATGGTGGCGTCGAAGTCGAGCGACCGTGGTGTAGTTCGTTTGTAGCCTTTTACTGCTGGCGACGGCTTCAAAATTCATAAATGTTGTGAAAATTATCTTGATGGACAAAAGTATCATAAACTTTTCTGCAATAATCCTAAATCCTAAAGGTTCGAGGGAATCAGTGTGATGCTAATTGCAGATTTTGAGCATAAGAAACAAGCACAAGAATTTATGGGGCAGATGATTTATGATTTGATTTATGTTGCCAGATTTCAGGTTTCCCCATTTAATTAGACAGGACTTGGTCTTGAATGCCGAGACAGCTGCCCGGAGGCGTTGCAAATATGGCCGACGACTTTCCTTGAGAGGGACTTTGCTCAAAACTCATTCAAACAGAGAGAGCACAGTGTGCCAGATGGAGACGAGAAGCAGCTGACCGAAGTTATTTCGCTCCAAACGCAAATGTATTATAATCAGGCTGTGTTAAGTTTTTAATGAATAGATCCATGTAGCAGTTACATTAAGAAAAACCTGATCATTTCATGCAGTAATGACTGCTGTCAAGGCTGTGATCATGATCTGTTATATTCCTGTAAAAGAGCAGTGTGAACATTCTTCAGAATTTATCATATTGTGTTCCATTTAAGGAAGAAGTAAAAGGGGTTTTGGGTGAACTGCCCCTTTAAATGCTGGCACGATTTAAGGACTTGTGTTCTTAAAGCAACTGTATATGCGATGACATCTTGTCCCGTCCTAAAACCCATGCGTCATTCCATCTGCTAAAAATCAATGAATGCCAAACAGTGCATGACACACCGCACGCGTTATAAGCGCGTAATCCTGCATCAGAACGCGTTAGCCGAGTTAGACACCGCAATTAACACAACTCTACATCAGTCAGTAACTGTACTGAAAGTTCATAACTGGGCTGACATGTGAAGCATAATACCGCAGCGGGTCATACAGCAGCCTACCTGCGGCAAGACGCGACGCGACGCGTGTGTTCTCTGCTGACGCAGCCGCTTTCACCGACGCTGCTCGCTGCAGTCCACTGTGTCACATGTATATCTGACTAAATAACATCTGTACTGTGATCGGGTGAATGTTTGAAGAGTTAGAGCTGAATCGCGGATGAGCAGATGAACGGACATTTCTCCTGTCCGACCGGGACTCCTCGTGATCACGTGACCGCGTTGCCCTCTGTGATGAAGCTCGTGCTGATGCGCGTTACAGTGAACATCCCATATCGGAATCACCCCTCTTCACACACAATCATGCACCATGCACACATGCACCATTAATACGTGGCTACAAGATCATGTATAATATATTTGACATTTAAAATACATTTTTAGAGGCTTGCTGATCTTCACCACTGTAGCAGCACAATGACACTACAGTATGTTTCAAGATAGGCTCCACCTCTTTGGACGAATTTATTCTAAAACAATCAGCAACCATAATCATTTACACCCATGATCGTTTGTTTTATTCTTGTAGATTTCTTTTTGTATCAGAAGTTTTAGTGAGGTGTATTTGGGTATGCTCAAAAGCAACACCTTTATTAAAATGACATTTAATTTGACATTTTTAATTTACAAATTAGCCTGACAATATCAGCCTCTTCAGATATGAGTAAAGTAATGAACATATATATCTGTAACTCCATTTTTTTTTTTTAAGTCGTCATAAAAGGGAAGCTGTGCTCTTCTTTTCTTCTCTGTTGGGACATACACTATATTTGCTAAAAGTTCTGAGACGTCTGCCTTTACGTGCACATGAACTTTAATGATATCCCATTCTTAATCCGTAGGGTTTAATATGGAGTTGGCCCACGCTTTGCAGCTATAACAGCCTCAACTCTTCTGGAAAGGCTTTCCACAAGGTTTAGGAGTGTGTTTATGGGAGTTTTTGACCATTCTTCTAGAAGCACATTTGTAAGATCAGGCAGTGATGTTGGCGAGAAGGCCTGGCTCGCAGTCTCAGCTCTAATTTATCCCAAAGGTGTTCTGTCGGGTTGAGGTCAGGACTCTGTGCAGGCCAGTCAAGTTCCTCCACACCAAACTCACTCATCCATGTCTTTATGGACCTTGCTTTGTGCACTGGTGCGCAGTCATGTTGGAACAGGAAGGGGCCATCCCCAAACTGTTCCCACAAAGTTGGGAGCATGAAATTGTCCAAAATGTCTTGGTATGCTGAAGCATTAAGAGTTCCTTTCACTGGAACTAAGGGTCCAAGCCCAACCCCTGAAAAACAACCCCACACCATAATCCCCCCTCCACCAAACTTTACACTTGGCACAATGCAGTCAGGCAAGTACCGTTCTCCTGGCAACCACCAAACCCAGACTCGTCCATCGGATTGCCAGACAGAGAAGCGTGATTCGTCACTCCAGAGAACACGTCTGCACTGCTCTAGAGTCCAGTGGTGGCGTGCTTTACACCAGTGCATTGCACTTGGTGATGTAAGGCTTGGATGCAGCTGCTCGGCCATGGAAACCCATTCCATGAAGCTCTCTACGCACTGATGTTGAGCTAATCTGAAGGCCGCATGAAGTTTGGAGGTCTGTAGCTATTGACTCTGCAGAAAGTTGGCGACTTCTGCGCACTGTGTGCCTCAGCATGCGCTGACCCCACTCTGTGATTTTACGTGGCCGAGTTTCTGTTGTTCCCAATTGCTTTCACTTTGTTATGATACCACTAACAGTTGATCGTGGAATATTTAGTAGTGAGGAAATTGCACGAATGGACTTATTGCACAGATGGCAACCTATCACGGTACCACACTTGAATTCACTGAGCTCCTGAGAGCGACTCATTCTTTCACAAATTTTGTAGAAGCAGTCTGCATGCCTAGTGCTTGATTTTATACACCTGTGGCCATGGAAGTGATTGGAACACCTGAATTCAATGATTTGGAGGGGTGTCCCAATACTTTTGGCAATATAGTGTATATATTAGTCCAAGTGAAATGGTTCTCAAACCATGGGGGGAATTGATTGAATGGTTGTGGTTTGCTATTGGTGGATCTCATGTGAGTGACAGGTTGCCTGTCAAGAAATGCTGCAAGAGGGAGGGGAAGATATTCTGATTCAAGATTGCTTAGATTGCTCCCGAAGACCATGGCGGAGCCGCAATGACGAGCGGCCGAGGTGAAACCAGGGTGCTGAAGGACTGAGGCGGAGCTGGGTGTAGGGACGAGTCGCAGCTGAAGGCCCATAAGCCCATGGCGATGGCAGAGTAACAAGGCGGAGACAGGGGGATGAAGAAGCCCGCTGGAGCCGTAGGAATGATGTTCCCAGGTGGAGCAGACGTGCTGAGGTGGAGTGACAGGCATGGAGGTACTAGGTGGAGCAAACAGGTCTGCAGTCCAGGACTGAGCTGGAGAACAGTTAGCCTGAGACGGATTCACAAAGCACTGAGCAGGTAACGTAGGAGGAGACGTAGGGCTGACGGACTGGGCAGTGCATGCAGGGATTTAACAAATGGCCTTCCAGGTCGATACAGGACAGAGGTGGCTGAAGTGAGAGGATGTAAGAGGTTTTAGTACCCCCCTTCTGAAAACAAATGGGTTTGTACCTGAATGTGTCAGTAGGACACATTACTGCTCTCTGGATCAGAACCAGAGACTTTCTTAGGTTACCGGGAGTCAGATACCAGTGACAGGACTCTTGTTTGAGCTTGTAGTTGTAGTTAGATGAACGATCACTCCCAAGCTCAGATAACAAATTTGAAATTGCCACAATTATGATGAGGATGTGATTGATACAGCCGCACTCGTAACTCATTTTACCCTCACTGCTACGAGCAGCCGTTCTTTCTCCCATCAGGGCTTTTTAGGCCTGGAAGGGGTGGTTCAATTAAACGGTTTGATTAAACACCACATTTGTACAAGTAATCAAGCACCAGTTAAGGAGTGTGCCTACTGCTGGTCTCCTGACTAGCACTGTGAAATCCATAGACAGGTTGCTAATCTATTAAAAGATGGAATAACTGAGGACAGTAGTAGACCGGTGTCATCTCCAGTTGTTCTTCTTTAAAGGGCACCTATAATGCCACTTTCACAAGATGTAATATAAGTCTCTGGTGTCTCCAGAATGCGTCTGTGAAGTTTCAGCTCAAAATACCCCACAGATCATTTATTATAGCTTGTCAAATTGGCCCCTATTTGGGTGTGAGCAAAAAAAGCTTTAACAGCTCACACTTCGGTTGCTCAACAACAACAAAGCTGGAGAATCTCACGCAGCCAAAATGAGGATTGTCAGTACCGGTGTTCAGCCTTACATTGTTCACACCGGACTTTAAGAATTACGTGAATGCTAGCGATTCTGCATGGACTATTGGACTGCATAGTCATAATGTGCATCTCTAAACAGTTTAACTGAGGAGTTAACAGAGTAGTCATGGCATAATACTGGTACACAGCACATTGTGCATAATATCTTTAGTCCCCTAGTGTACAAACCAAAGGCAACTGTGGCAAGGAACAAAAAACTCCATGTAGCAACACCAGGGGCCAGTTCTCCTCTGGTATACAGTCCAAATATAACATCAGAAATTAGTAAAGTAAATATGTTACGTTACAAATATGTTAAGTAAATATGATTGACGCCTCTTCATTAGGGGGATCCGAGTATGTTTTTGACAGCAGAGAAGAAAAATAAGTTCCTCATGCATGCTAACCGGTCCGTCCAACGTTTAGTCATTAGCTCGGCCGCTACACTGTGCTCCCGGGGTCATGTGACATCAGAGTTTGTTTGGATGATGTGAACACCGTTTTCAGAAGTCTGGGGTTCGGTTCATGATGGTGTTTGAATAATTGTTTATTAAACAATGTATTACATTTAGGACCAAAACTAATTTTATTAAGGGTGGTTAATACATTTAGGACTATAGGGCTGGGTACAAACATTTACCAATTCTTTCAGTTAATTGTGATTTACATGTGAACGAATCGGTACCAGTTCTTAAAAAGCAATCAGCTATCAGATTGGGTCAAATCTTTTGAAAATGTGTTGTTTAAAAGAAAAAAAGGATTCTGAAATTGGGATCCAATCTTGGTTTTGATCTGGATCACAACAGGATGTGTTGTCCAAACGTTTTGGCAAGATTGTGATACTTTTGAACCAAAACAACCAGATTATCTGCACTTACAGTCCTACCTGAAAATGTTTTTCTTTCAATGGCCAATGATTAACCAACTTCTGACTCCAGACTTCTAATGTGACAAAACGTCACTCCACTCGATACGCAATCCAAGTCAATACAAAAGGCTCGTATTCTTTTTTCTTGCAAATATACACAAGTCACACAATAAATGCTGCAAAAATAGTTTATTATGACAGTAGAGACAGGTGAAGTGGACTGGCTTTGCAGCTAACGGTTGAGGGCGGTGAAGGTGTTCAGGAAATAAGCTCCGTGTACAGTTTGTTGGTGGAAGCGTCGGTTGTGTTGCTGGCGAGAGGTTTCTTGCGTGACTCTCCTAAAAACCCAGCGCTGCTGAAGTAGAACGGCACGTGAGAGATTCGCCCATCAGACCAGCACTACGAGAGACAGACAGAGAGACGGCTCATCAATCAACTTTAGCTGCAGTTGTTATATCTATGTAAATCAAACAGCATCAGTTCAGCTGATCCCACATCTACCTATAGGAATGGGACATATACATGTGCATGAGAAGTGCTTTTGTTTCACTCTCTGTCCAATTTGTCACATTTGTGTATAGGGAATTCTGGAATCAGATACTTGTTATATAGATACTTGGAATAATTAAAATTCAACCCGATTTGTGTATTGACTGGAAAAGTCAATCCGGTAATTGTACAGTGATTTACTGTTAATGTTTAATGTGTGAAAGCCACATGAAATGCCACTTCTTTTGCTCCCAGGGATAGTTTTCTGAACAGTTTTGCATTACATCAGTATGTGGGTCCGTCATCTGGTGACGGTTGACTCACCACGGTAAGCAGAGCACCGTGCTGGAAGTGCGGGTGGAACTGCATGAATCTGGGTTCTGCTCCAGCCTCTCCCATCACAAAACCACTGAACCACAGAGAGACGCATGCAGACATTAAGACCTGATTCAGAAAACGTGTTCTGGACTGACATGAAAACGCATCAAGTCACCAGAAGTTTGTGGTTTGATGATCATTAGTTAAAATCAAAAACATTTATTTTACTCTATCAGGTGGAAGAAAGATTTAGACATCACTATACACACAACAATAATAATAAAAAACAATGATGCATCACAATATCATAACTGGACTGTTAGTCGACAGGTGTGTGAAAGCAACTCTTACTACAGAAACGACTCTAGTCAGAGAACACAATTACTCAAGCTCGTATCATACGCACCACGGCAGCAGCTCAAAGACAGGAACCGAGCGCGTTTTAAACACGGCTATGACTGACGGGTGATTACCGGCCAGAGAATCACCTGCACAGAGCAAATGAAGAACATCATAAGAAAGAC
Organism: Elopichthys bambusa; assembly: GCA_037101425.1. Taxonomy (NCBI): domain Eukaryota; kingdom Metazoa; phylum Chordata; class Actinopteri; order Cypriniformes; family Xenocyprididae; genus Elopichthys; species Elopichthys bambusa. The sequence continues at coordinate 35,980,352 of CM074438.1, read as the reverse complement.
TCTTTATAAGAAAACATTAGAGCAGCAGCAGCTGTTAGTGTTCGTTTCCTCAGTCCAGCAGCACTGGGACTGGTGTGTATCTCAGTGCATTAGTGGAGACTTTTAACTGCTATAACTGACGGTCTTTATGAGGGAGTCATTGAATCATTCACGCAACCGATTTGTTCAAAAACGCCGATTCATTCAGGAACAAAACAAGTGACTTGCTGCATCCTAACACACCTACTTGTACTATATGCCCTAAAAATATGTACTCTTTTTGCAATGAAAGTACACACTTCTGAGTGTGTAGCAGAAGATTTTGGGACATGCAATACAAACACAACATTGTATCATTGTACCCTTTCTGATAACCGTTTCTGCTGTATTTGAGAGAAAAGCAGCAGCTGGCTTTTTGCATAATGCTGCATTTTAATCATATCCGTTTTGCTACTGTGCTATTTGTACCTTTATAAAAGATCACAAGTGATGAAATATATTGCGTGAACTCAACCAATCAGCATGTTCACCACCCAAGTCCCGCCCTGAAAGTTCCTGAACTTTGAAAAAGTACTACCTCGTGAGCAGGGACTTTCTGATGGGAGAATTTTTACCCGGAACTTCATTTAAACCCTGGTTCCTGCGGTCGAAACACATCGAGTACCACCCCAAAGTCCCCAGTTCCTGGGGAAAGTTCATGCGGTGGAAACGTGGCTTTACTCTCAAATAATGCTAAAATAACTATATTTCAGTTTGCTCAAGCCAGTGCATGTGCAGAGCAGAGTAAGGCTGAGTTTACCTGTACGTTTTCAAGTGTTTATGGATGTCTGTGGATAAAGTAGGATGATATTTTACCTTTTAGGAGCACGGCAAGCCTTTCCCCTCTTGGATCCCAAGACAGCGAGCACACCTCTCCCCCAACACTGACAAACACAACGCAGAGCACTTAGACGGGATACTGATGCTGTAAAACCTACAGCCCACATTGCTCTGTGATCGTCTTCTCATCAATTCTGTTCACATCAAACACTCTTTAAACAGATTTGCTTGAGTTTTCACTGGCATTTAAGGATGCAAATCTTACATGAGTTCTCCGTCAGGTCCAGGGAAGCTGGTCTCGGAGAGATCGGCCACAACTGTGGCGGCTTTAGGACCACCTAAAACACCGCCAGAGAAAACAGCACTACTGCACACTGGAAGATCATGTTTCTTCATGATAACATCATGTTTTCAAAGTAATTTTATAAACTTCTTGATAAGACCTTAACTAGCAAGTGTAATCAGTTAAGTGTCTTGTTGCTGGTTAATCCAAGTAAATAATACTGTACAATACATTATACATGCACTTTTGAGTCATTTGGCAATCTACCAGAAAGGAAAATCTAATATTATTTGAGAGTGACTTTCAGATGGGATAAGAGAGAAAGTGTTGAGGTCAGAGTTGGCCATAAGAAAGCTGTAGATTCACGGTCTGCTGCATATATTCAGGCTTGGCACATGAAGACGCACTGCGTCAAGTTTGATACTGATGCCAAATGACATGCACAAGGTTTCAGAAATAACTGGTGTTTGGTTCTGTTCCACACGCGTCATGTGACTTCAGAAGACTTGAAATATAGTGCATGAGTCATATGGACTACTTTTATGCTACTTATAATCGTCTTCAGGGGAAGGGTTTAACTGAGCTATTTCACACAGCACAGAAATAGCTTTCAAATAATGCTCCACAAAGCCCCAGAAAAACAAACAGAATCGGGTTGTCAAAAGTACCGACTTCGGTACGGAAATTTAAAATTTGACGATACCAGCATTTCCCCCTTGCATTTTGAGCGCGGTTGAACGGATTCTTAGACACCTCTGATTGGCCATTGTGTTCACACGCTCAACAGTTATGTCTCATTGGCTAGAATAGTCATCTTCACCGATTAACACATTTTGAAGTGTTGATCATTGCAGCCAATCAGAGACATATCTGTTGAGCGCGTGAACTCAATGGCCAATCATAGTTAGTTAGAATCTGCTCAACAGTGAAGAAAAGATTTTTCCACTTGTATATATTCAATTTAAATCACTTATAAACAAAACTTGAGTATTCTTGAGACATGAAGTGAACTTTGATGATTCTGTGATTATTATTTTATCCTTGAAACACTCAATGTATTAACCCATAACCTCATGACTTTATTCTTGAACATTTTGTCAACTTATTTTCATCGTTCAATCCACCTAATATATTTAAAACTAAAGTTGTTAAAACTACTTTTTTTTTATGTAACTAACTGGGCAGTGGATCTGTAGCTCCCAGCATGCTTTGCAAGGGACTGCATTAGGAAAGTAAATGTTATTTTGTGTGTTTTCCAGTAAAGGGAAGACATGCTAGTGTTCAGTTGTGTTTCTGTGATGTTACCATTGTGCTGAAGAGTGGCTCTTGAGCTAGTTATGACAGTTATGGGCGGGTTTAGATGCTTCACTTAATGAGTAATAACTACTCTTCTTATTTATAATAAGAATGAAACAAGTTCATTTAAACAAATAATGTTTTGTTGAGGCAACCAGTTCCTGTTTCACACTTAGCAGCAAAAGCGCATAATCTTAAAGCGATAGCTGTATATGACATTCTTCTTTCAGACGAATATAATCAGAGTTATATTAAATAATGTCCAGGCTAATCCATGCTTTATAATGGGAGTGGATGGTGGCCCAAATTCTAAAGACAGAAAAAAAAAAAAAATGCAGCCATCCATTATAAAAGAAGTCCACACGGCTCCGGGGGGTTAATAAAGGCCTTCTGAAGCTAAGCGTTTGTGTAAATAAAATATCCATATTTCAAACTTTATAATCTGTAATCTCTAGCTTCCGCTAACCGTCATACACGCGTTCACGAGAGAGTGGCGTCCCAGCGTATGACGTAGGGCGCAGTGTGAGCTCCGGTGACGAACACTGAAGCGCAGAGAAGAGAGCAAAACAAAACACCAGTCATGAATTTACAGTACAAAACCAGGATTTGTTAAGAAAAGTGTCAGAGGATTTCGATATAAGCCAAGAGAAGACTTTGTTTTTTGTCCAGCCATATTTGTTTGAACCGGAGTATACCGACCAGGAACTCCGGGAGATGGAGGAGGCTGCTGCAGCAAAACGAACTGAAAAACTGTTGGCCGAGGCATGTTTATATTGTCGGAGTAAATGCCAATCACGTTAGCCAAACCCCGCAAGTCACATCACCAAAACAGCAGGCTAAGAGGGAGACAACGCACCCAGATAGCAAGCAGTAAACAAACCGCGCAACTGATAGAGAGAGCGGTAACTCACCCATCTGATGAGCCGAAAGTGGTGGAAGACGCAACAGGTTCGAGAGCTCGCAGCAGCCCGATGGCAAAACTTGCAGGCAGTAAAAACTGCAGTCAACAATCAAGTCCAAAGCACCAACAGTTAGAATTGGAGTAATCCGATGGCGATATAGAAATCCGAATAAAGCGGTAATCCGATCAGTGCAGCAAAACATAAACAAAGGTTTGAAGCAGCAGCCAGTCTGCATCTCCCTTTGATGTCGGCGCGCGTAAGACTTTAGCATTGTTGAAGCAACCTGGATATTCACAAAAAAAAAAAAAAAAAAAAAAAACAGCATTTTAATTCTAATAAAATGTAGAGCTCAAATAATTCGCTTTTTCCTTTGCTGTACACAACTTGGTTCTCACGAGACTAGCATATTTTCACTGGAGCTTGTCTTACGTCATACGCTGGGACGCAACTCTCTCGTGAACGCGCGTACGACAGCTAGCGGAAGTTAGAGATTACGGATTATAAAGTTTGAAATATGGATATTTTTCTTACACAAAGCATTGCTTCGCTTCAGAAGGCCTTTATTAACCCCCTGGAGCTGCGTAGACTTCTTTTATAATGGATGGCTGCATTTTTTCTGTCTTTAAAATTTGGGCCACCATCCACTCCCATTATAAACCATGGATTAGCCTGGACATTATTTAATATAACTCCGATTATATTCGTCTGAAAGAAGAATGTCATATACACCAAGGACGGCTTGAGGGCGAGTAAATCATGGGGTAATTTCCATTTTTGGGTGAACTATCCCATTAAATGTATTGTACTAATATGTATTGATCAGTAAGTTCTTTCATTTAAGTCTTGTAGACTGGCGGCATCGCTCATTTGAAGTATATACTAGAGGTTAGTCAGGAGACACAGATAGTGAGATGATGTTCATACCTGTGAGATCAGAGAAGGTGAGCGCATATATGAGCCTCTCTTCCTGAATGCTCAACAGCAGACAGCCTCCGTCAGGACTCCAGCAGGCCGACTGACACAATCACAGAAAAACATGATCCTGAACACCTGACGTTCCTTTCGCTTTACGAGCTATCGGATTATATCGTTCATCTGTGTTGTTATCGTTACAGCTGTGACTCTGCTATCCTTTTAGCGTTAGAATAATTATAAAAACAGTATGGTTATGGTCCTGGGTGTGAACAGTCTTGAGGAGCTTTCTTACCTGACAGCTGCCTTTGAGACACGGCCATCTCTCACAGGTCCACATGCGAGTCTCCCAAACCCTACAACACACCAACAGTGTCTTGCCACCTGGGCTTTCAGTACACAGATAAAGCTGAGGATTTTCTGCAGTACTACAGACTTTGATTTCACAGGACCGTACCTGAAGAGAGCGGACGGTGTGGCGGCCAGCAGTCGGCTGCCGTCTGGAGACCAGGAGAGATACGTGACGCCGCCGCCACCCACCCGCTGCAGCGGCACACAGCTCTCGGCCGCCACATCCCACACCTGCAGAACACCACAAACAAAACATGATGAAGACTTGCCTTTTTAAACCTCAGTTTGGACTTGAGTTCAGTGTTTCTCAACCGGTGGCTCAAAGAAATCTATGGTAGCTGTAGTTTCCGTAACCTTAACTCAAAATACCACTGTAGTTTCACTTTATTTTCATTATTTTTGATGGCTGTGGTGCATCATACCAACTTACTAACTTTACTGTATTATGAAAAACTATTTTGGGACTACTGTTAAACAGCCTTACCTTGTTTATTCATCAGTGTTTGTGATAATCATTAAGTAAATTGCGTGTCAAGCTTTTTTGATAAATAAATTAGCTTGGTTCAAACACAATCGAGTTGAGAACCACTGCTATAATCTGTCCCGCCACAGCTTCATAATGAACCTAAAATATATTTACACCTCTCATAATAACAGTTGCTATATCTGATTTAAACGAGATTCAAGGCCTGTTCACATCAACACAAATGGTCAGCATGAAACCAGTGTCAGATTTTCACATGTGATGTGTTATGTCTGTTCAGACCAATGCATAAAAACAGCATGAACATGTAAATTCACTCTCTGATAATAGATATCGCTTCGAGAAAAGCAGAACTGGTGAGAACAGGTCTTTACAGCTGCAATAATACGTTTTTTTGTGTTTAAAAAAAATAAATGTGTAAATAAATAAAAGCAAATACATACAAAAATAGAAGCGTTTTCATAAAATGTCCACTGTTTAAAACCTAAAGTTTCATCATCACAGCTAAACCACTGGTTTGTGCTGCAATAACGAATGCTTGTGCTTGTTTAGGGTGACATTTGGTAAGATTTTACATTTTTGAGTGACATCACTCTCCGCCCACTATCGGTTATCAGCTTGAGAAAATTAAAAAGTCTCAGCTTTCAAATTCTGTCAGATTTACCAATGAAATTCAAACAATACGGTTTTGTCTCTCTTTAACGTGCTGAACATGAATGAACATCTCAGAAGATACGGAACAACTTACTGAAGTAATTCAGGTCTCAAGTAATCGATCAATCACTGTTTCAACCGCAGAAAGATGTCAATAAAACAGCTTGAAAACAATAAATGTCACATTTACCTCAGAAAACTAGAAAAATATCTATAGAGAGGAGCATTTTGATACATATTTGCACTATATTACACACACATCCATTATATTTATACTTAACCTGTTATTTAATGTTTGTCTGAATAAATCTGTCATGATTTTTCATCGTTTAAATGACGAGTCATTCTAAAAAAAAGCCATTGATGATTATGATGCTTTCTTCACAAAAATCATATTTCATGCATTAAGGGAAATATCTGTGTGCACATTATGTTTTTTATGTTGCCTTATAAAACTCCCTCGATTTCCTTTAAATTACAGTTCTGCAGCGTGAGTTTTTGAAGTCAGTGAGTTTATTTATAAAATCTAAATATTTCAGAAAAATAAGTTCTTTAGTGGTGGACATTCTGAACACATTATTATTATTATTATTATTATTAAAAGGTCCTCTAGGGAAATAGTTGGTGTTCTTTAAACAGAACCATCCTGAGCATGAACGAACGGCGCGATTCGAGTGACACGGGCTGAGACTGACGTCACACGCGACTGAATTATGTATCTGTTTATATAGTGACTGAAGACGTGAGCTTACCATCATGGCTGTGTCGACAGGAGATGCAGACACGAGCAGAGAGCCGGTGGGCGACCAGGCGATGGATGTGATGGGAGAATGACCCGGATGAGACAAGACCTGCGCACAGCCGGACGACGGCCTGAGAAAGACACACGTGGGCAATTTACATACTTTCTGTTCTGGCTCATATATAGACTGCAAAGCTTTAAAACTTATCACCCCTTACCGGCAGAGACAACAGACCGATCCAGCTTATTATTAGAGCTTATTCACTAACAAGCTTCCAGATCGCTCGCATGATAAAAGGCGTCTTTTCCACGTCAGAGTTTTTGTCCTAACCAACGATCTGCAACGATTCTACTTTAGAAACTGTTTCTATTTCTGCGACGTTAATCGCGGCTGGAACAGCACCTGAAGTTGTGCTTTATTTAAAGTTAAAAGCGTCTAATGTGAGTGTGAATATCATTTATAGCCGTACTGAAAGCGTCAATCACCTCAGATCTTGAAAATAAAGGAAAAAAGAACAGTGAACAATCACACTGGTCCGGTCGCTTATTTTTAGTCATGTTAAAATGGTGTAATATTAATTAAATTGGTTGTTACTGCAGAGCACATCCTCCCACACTCTCTTCTGATTGGCTGTGATTTTGGATTGATTTGTTTGCGTCTCGTAGTCGTGTTGCATCTGGTGCAAATGCACCGCAATTCAGCTCTCCGGTCACGACATGTTTATTTATACAGCGGATTGTTTAAAGCAGCAGCTTTACAGTATTAAACATGAAAAACTGTGTCAGGATTACAGCTTCAGTTTCTACTAAAAAGCGGCTCTCCAGTGTGTTCATGTTTTTACTCGTGTCCGACACCGACTGAACAGAAGAAATGAACCAGAGAAGATTTATGCCTAAGAAAGGCGGAGCCTCAGAGCCACACCCACCTATTATCTCATCGCCACGGACCAATTTTGCTTGAAATGATGTCGTCACACGATTTTATAATCGGGGCCTTAAACTTACACTCATTTAATACCCGTTGAGAAGAACGTGCTGTTGTTCTTGTCATATCAGTTCCAACAAAAAGTGACTTCTTCCTGCCGGTGTGATGTGATGATTTTCTCTAGAGCGGCTTTGAAATGTATACTACATCATGATAAATGATAGCATATACAGATGAGGTACCTGGTGGAGAGCGAGGCGGGGTCCACGTGCCAGATGAGCAGACAGGACTGACAGGCCACGGCGAGAGCGGAGCCGCACAGAGGCTTCCACTGCAGCGCACAGACGGACCTCTGACAGCGGTGCTTCAGCGTGGGGCTCGTGGAGCTGCGGGAACACACACTCTCTCAGGACTGAGAGGACTTGCACTTAAACTGCCCGTTATGCTGTTCTGGAGTCTTCTCTAACTTGCACGGTGCTGTGAGAGTCGTGTTTGTGTCCGCTGGAGTACCTGTGGGATTTGTAGATCTTGATGGAGTCGTCCAGTAACGCCACAGCGAACTTATCTGTGTGAGGATGCCAAGCGAAGCTCCTGAGAGCGCCGTCAGACCTGGAAACACATGCGGAAACACGCTCAACAAACACCAACCATGGGCTTCTGCCGTAGATCAGAGGCGCATAAACTCTCTCAGTGCTTATGCTTGCATTCAGTTTCAACAGAGGGAATCAAATCACATGATCGATGCGAACAACACTTGATAAGAACTCCAGACAGACAACAACAACATAAATCAAATCAGATATGAAGCTCATGGAGTTGAGGAAAGGACAATGACGTACCAATCCAGCATCTGTGAAAACTCTGCCACCATCTCGTCGCTGCTCAGCTGGTAAACAGAGACAGAAACAGTGGGTTATAACGGTACGGTGATGCTGACGCAGACGCGCAGGACAGCTCATACTCACGGTCAGGTGAGGAAACAGAGAGCCGTGAAATGAAGACGCCCATCTGAGCAGAGCCAGCAGACAGGCCGAGCTGACCGACAGGAACCTGGGCACTGAAACACAGCGGCGTAACGTACCTCACAACGACTGCGGAGCGATCGTGATCATGTGAACGTGACTTACCTTCCTCAGCACTGTTAGTGATCTCATCCAGAAGACCGTACAGACCCGCATCTCGCCTACGAGAGACAGAGGACCGTTAGCGTCACTGCAGATCAACTCTTCGTCGCTCATGTGGTCCAAATCCAAGGACGTCTGTTCGCTTGTTATTTGTGGTCACTTCAACCCACAGACATGATAAACAACCTGCGGTAACAGTGTTAAAGTAGCACAATTCCACGGGAAAACCGAGGACTTGGCAACATTGGATAAAAGCGTTTGCTTAATGAATACATCTAAACAAGTCTTCTGAAGACATGTGTCAGGAGGAACAGAACTCCCTGAAATATACCAAGTTATTCACTGACAGTCTTGTCCTCATATCAGGCTCTCAAACGGCATTATGTTTCACACACTTAAACTAACGTGTGTTTCATCAAAAACTTAAAAAGACCGCATGAAATCAAGGATTTTTACATTTAGATATTTAGGATTTGAGTATTTTAACCTTGACAAATGACAAATTTGCAATTCGAATATATATGCATTCAATATTTACTGCATTTCTCTACCACCAATAAAAATAAAAAAAGAGCACATTGACCAGTTCAGATTTTCAGATCTAGAGAGCATTCGATTGGACAGAAACTCAAAAAATAAGAAATCATAACTTGATATTTTATAATAAAAACATTTCTAATGGTTTATAGTAAAATTATGCAGTATTTAAGTGCTCAACCAAGACAGATTTTAACGGTCCGATTGCTTTCAGATTGTTCGGTTTGATTCGGGAACAAATCAGGTTTTGAAAAAGATCAAACTAAAAACCAAACAAAAACGGTTTAATCTACTGAAGGAGCGTGACACACACCAGGCTCCGGCGCTCCTCATCCACAGCGTGTCTCTCTGGTCCAGGAAGGCTGATTTACTGCTGCTCTCGGGGCGACTGTGACCCTTCAGAGTGTCTCTGGTGAACTGAGGACTGGGGAGATCCGACCACTGAACAACACACACAACAACCAGATTATACAGCGGCCTGTGCCATTTATATTCTGTTTTAGCCATCATTTACACAAAAACACAGAACGCTATTGTTGTGTCTTGGCGACATCATGTGGTCAACACGTGAAGATGAAATCTGTCTGAAGTGGAACATTTCAGGTGGATATTCCTTTGCCATTAACCATCCGTCTCCCACATCCGCCATGTTTGTAGTTTGTTAACACTTTTTATTCGTGTTTGTAGTACTAATCGAATTCTCGTCCGTTATTAGCCATTAGAGTGTGAAGGAGAAGATACTATCTTAAGTTTGTACAAATCTATTTTTTTTGTTGTTGTTCAAAAAATGTTAAAGCAGCAATGTTGTGAATGTGTTATTCACTATCTTTAAATTAAAATGTTTGATGTCATAGAAATCGACCACATATCGTGACAAAAAAAAAAAAAATGAAAGCTGTTTGTTTATCAAGTTAAATATAATAATACAATAAATGTAGAAAATAGTGAAATCAGCCCTTCTACTAGTGAAAACTAGTCAACAGGTCATACACACTGACGGGTGAAGGGCCACGCGCACCTGTGTGTCGGGCTGTCCGGGCACGAGCTCGTTGTTGTGCTCGCGCAGCGTCAGTCCGGCGGTCACGGGCGCCGGGAACAGGCTGAGTGAACACATCTACACAAAACACACACACACTAACATTCACTTCCGCAGGAAGATATCAGAGACACGCATGACTGGCAAAACATAATTAGGTTTTGAACATTAGCTTTTAGCTTTAGTGTGTTGTTGTTTGTTACTCACTTTCTGATGAGGTAAATATAAGGACCGCGCTGTACCGCAGCTGAACTCGCGCCTTTAGTTTTACGGAAGCCCCAATGAAACATAACACCAAACCGCCGACGAACCCGCTTTCATAACAAAAGTCCTTAAACTGTTGCCTAATTTATAATGATCACGTTCAGTCTTAACCATATGGTGTTACTATAGTAAAACTGTAGTTGCTATGTTTTTTTTTTTTTTTTTTTGATCACATGATCATCTGTATTATGGTTTTATTATTAATATGGTTAATTAAAATTGGCGCTAGTATGTGAGCCTTAAAGGATTAGTTCTCTTCAGAATTCAAATTTCCTGATAATTAAACAACCCCATGTCATACAAGATGTTTATCCCTGTTGAAAAAAAAAAACAAAAAAAAAAAACAGCATATGCTGGTTAGGTATATTTTGAAGCATGGAAGCTGGTCAAGTGCTATTTTATTGAGACATGGTGTTTTCCTCAGTGCATAACTTACTTTTCACAAGTTTATTCACCATCTGTAAATGTTAGAAAGTCATGCAAATATTTCCATTTTGCTGCTAAACTTCACAGTGAACGAACGCTGCTGCGCGCATGCGCGCTAAAGAGACGGGACGCAATAATTCTAAAATATACATTTTGCTAAAATATTTGATGTTGGACATTAAATGTGCCTCGTGTACAATTTTAAACCTACAAGTATTTTTATGATAGTAACTGTAATGGACTATTGGGTAAATCAATATACTGTAGGCCAATTACGGAGTTTAGATTCATCTTACCAATTAAAATTTAGTCTGTGCATATTTATTTTAATTTTTAATTTTGTGATTTTAATTTCTGCTCTTCTAATAACCATAAAAGGTACTACAGCTGCCAAATAAACCCAGAGAGAAATATATTCATATATTTTAAAACAATCTAATTAAATCTTGGGCACAAAACAGTTAGCCAGTAAGAAATGAAAACCTGCAGGTCACACACACACATTATATATATATATATATATAGTCAAACCAAAAATTATTCAGACATTTTTGATATATTTTTACTAGTGGGTGCAGGACACTAGTTCATTAATGTAAGTGAGGATAGCAAAATAAAGTAAACTGTGACATATTATACCCAAACATTCTTCATACAGTGGACTACCAGTAAAACTGATAAAAAATTGGAAGCAAAAATTATTCAGACACTTTGACCTGTGCTATTTGACCACTTTGCTTACGTGTTACCTGACATAATTAAGATTAATTTCTGACACAGTTTAACTCTGAGATCTTGTCATATTTTATTACCATTTTTTTAAAACTATTCAGCTATAGTTAATAAACTGTATTAATGAATGAAAAGTTCAAGGTGTCTGTATATATATAATATTATATATATATACACATATATACATACATATATATATATATAGAGAGAGAGAGAGAGAGACCAGAGTATAGATTCCCAGAGGTCTATATTTTAGTAAATACGGGCCTTGGAAAAGGCTAGCTGAGTAGTTCACAACCATGCATGTCAGTTCTGCAGGCTGCATCTTACTCTCTCACTATTTTCATAGCTTTTGCTGGCTCTGAGACACTCGCTTGGTGTGTAAATCTTGTGTGTGAAAAACACCACGGAAAAACAGGCCAATCTCAACATGACACCGACTGTGGCGCAACAGTCGGGATCATTAATATTTACGCCCCCAATATTTGCATATGCCAGCCCATGTTCAAGCCAGTATTAATGTCTGGAGCTGCACAGCCGAATCATCAGACGTTCTGCAGGTATTGTGAAACAAGAAAGGACAATAGCGAAAATGGCAGATGGTGGCCATTTTGGCTGAGGGTTCAGATTTGGCGGCCATCATGGCTGAGGGCTGTGGTGTGGTGACCATTTTGGCTAAAGATTCAGACATGGTGGCCATCTTCGCAGAAAGCTCATGTGTGGCGGCCATTTTGGCTGAGGGCTCAGACTCGGCAGCCATGACGGGACTAGACAAAAATAGCGGCCATGTCGGGTCGAGACTCTGGAATGGCGGCCATGACGGGACGAGACTCTGGGATGGCGGCCATGACAGGACGAGACTCTGGGATGGCGGCCATGACGGGACGAGACTCTGGAATGGCGGCCATGACGGGACGAGACTCTGGGATGGCGGCCATGACGGGACGAGACTCTGGAATGGCGGCCATGATGGGACGACACTCTGGAATGGCGGCCATGACGGTACAATACTCTGGGATGGCGGCCATGACGGTACGATACTCTGGAATGGCGGCAATGACATGAAGAGATTTGGGAACAGCGGCCATCTTAGGACAAGACACTGGAATGGTTGCCATCTTAGGATGAGATACTGGGATGGTGGTCATGATGGGTTGAGGCTTCGGAACGGTGGCCATCTTACGTTAGGACCTTTGACTGGCAGCCATCTTAGGATGGGAGTTTGGATTGGCGGCCATCTTTAGATGAGACTCTTGGGTTGGCTGGAATCCATACGAGGGAACGAAGCTCTCCAGACATCTGGAGATGGCCTCTATCCAGTCAAATCCGGCAAGATCGGGGAGTTCCCGTGGATCGACATAGTTGGCCCCAGTCCAGTACAAAGCCTTTATGGTCTCGTCATTCAGGGAGCTGGTATGGACGAGACAACAGAATTTCTCAGTGAATGTAAACAGATCGTGGCTGGATTAAGCCACTGCTGTGATCTGTCCAGCGAATTCCCAGCTCATGTTTTCTTTATCAGGTCTGGTCTTCTGTCACGTACAGAAGAAGGCAGGCAAGGTGAATACAAAACAAATAGTCTTTATTGGCAGGAGTGCAGGGAATGGCAGAATGGTAATGCAATGCAGGTAAGGGTAGCAGTCACTGAAGTTGCAGGTGAACTTAGCTGAAGGTAATGGTGGTCTTCATGCTGGTGTTGAGCGGTAAGGTGACAGGTGAACAGGGAATCCAGGCAGGCAACAATGGGGAACAGAAGACGGCAGACAGAAGACGGGATCAGGAACTAACAGGCAGGTTTCTCAGGTGAGAATGAAGGTGGTTTATGGAGCTAGTTGTAGACGTAGACATAGACGTTGATGAGACCAGACAATAGTGGTAAGGATTGTGACTGCTTCTATAGGGAGTGTTGATGAGTGATAATGAGGGTGATTGCTTGCAGGTGCATTAATGAAGAAAAGGCTCAGCACTCAAGGCTCTATTTCCTCAATGATCTTCAGTGTCTTTGGGCCGGATTGTCAGCAACAACCATTTTAAGATGGTTTGTGATTTGGTCTTAATGACTCAGGAGTCTTCTTGACTACTCCTAACTTTTCACAGATTTTGGAGCTGGTTTTAGCACTAAAATGCTTTGTGAAATACTCTTAGAGAAGAAATTTTAGGAGTCCTAAATTTAGGACTGACACGCCCATAGTTTCTCCTACATTGGCAAGTTAGGAGCTACTTTTAGCCTTAAGATGTTTTGTGAATACGGCCCCTGATCTGCAGATTTTGACCAAATAGTCAGTTATTTCTGAAATCCTGTCTGACAACTTGACTTTCTTGTTGTTTGTAGTAATTTCTTCTGTGATAGAATAGAACATCTCAAATAGTCTACAATCGGATTTTTTTTATTGCAAATTACAATATCTCTTTGATCAAAAGCATAAACAAAGTTCTAAACATTCTAAATATTATAGAGATTTATAGGCTGTGTCTCACTGTCACCGTTACCCTTTGTGTGTTTGATTAGGGAGACATCTAACCAGTAAGCAGTGAAAAAGAACTCAATTTAGTACTTCTGACTCCCTGGTTCAAAATAACCAAATGTTGGCCAGGATGAAGGGGGTAAAAAAAAGGGTGAAAAAAAAAAGGTTCAAAATGTCGGCTCTGTTCCCAAAATACACCGATCAGGCATAACATTATGAGCACTGACAGGTGAAGTGAATAATTTTGTGCTCAAAGTTGATGTGTTAGAAGCAGGAAAAATGGGCAAGCGTAAGGATTTGAGCGAGTTTGACAAGAGCCAAATTGTGATGGCTAGATGACTGGGTCAGAGCATCTCCAAAACTGCAGCTCTTGTGGGGTGTTCCCGGTCTGCAGTGGTCAGTATCTATCAAAAGTGCTCCAAGGAAGGAACAGTGGAGAACCGGCGACAGGGTCATGGACTCAGCGAAGGCTGGCCCGTCCAACAGACGAGCTCCTGTAGCTCAAATTGCTCAAGAAGTTAATGCTGGTTCTGATAGAAAGGTGAAAGGAATACACAGTGCATCAGTTTGTTGCGTATGGGGCAGCATAGCATCAGGATGCACTATGGGAAGAAGACAAGCCACTGGAGGCAGTGTGATGCTTTGGGCAATGTTCTGCTGGGAAACCTCGGGTCCTGCCATCCATGTGGATGTTACTTTGACACGTACCACCTACCTAAGCATTGTTGCAGACCATGTTCACCCTTTCATGGAAACAGTATTCCCTGGTGGCTTTGTCCTCTTTCAGCAGGATAATGCTCCTGCCACAAAGCAAAAATGGTTCAGGAATGGTTTGAGGAGCACAACAACGAGTTTGAGGTGTTGACTTGACCTCCAAATTCCCCAGATCTCAATCTAATCGAGCATCTGTGGGATGTGCTGAACAAACAATGCAAGGAATCCGACTCTGTTATAGTGACGTCACATCAGGACTCTCTAACCATCAGGCCACACCTGCCCCACTGTGTACATAGTGAAATTAAGTTGTTCTCTGTGCTGCTGATTTCCATAATTAAAAAGTTGATATGTTGTTGCTGTAGTCTTTGTATTTTCACATGTTGGTTGTTGGCCATTATATTTTCTTTATACAGCACTCATGACACAATGAAGAGATACTGTGTTAATGTAGACCAGAGTGCATCTTAAATATTGTGTTTTGGGGTGCAGAAACATGCAGGAACAAAAACCTTTTTCATTTCTCTTCCTCATTTGTGTGTCCACGTCATTTCTCTGTTTTTTGATGATTTGTTCTGTATGTCTTTGGAAGTGTCCTAGAGAGTCTATAGAGTCTATAGAGAGTATATTGTGTTGACAGGAAAAATCCACCTCGGCATTTGCATTTTATTTGTGCGTATCACTTCTTCTTTGTTACTGTCAGTGAGTAATAAATAAACAAATGATGTCATGCACTGTATGAGAGCAGATATAATAATCACTTTGTTTAAAGACGGACAGAAACACACGACCTCTAAAGTAAGAACAACTTCTTTCTTTAACCACAATTAGACTTTGAGATGTTAATATGGTCTTAATGATCGTGAATCGAGTTATGCTGCTAAAATTGTATATTTTTAATACTTTAATGTTTAACTTTTATTACACCTACGCTCCATTCTCACATTTCTTCTTCAGAAATGGACCAAACTCTGTATTTCATTCTTCTTCTCATTGGTGAGTGTGTTTATGGTTTATAGTTTCATCAGGTTTGACTCTGTTATGAAAAGCATTAAATCAAAGCCTCTCTTTCACAGCTCTCTGCTCCGTATCTGAATGTGTTCAGCGTCAGTATCACTTTATAAACGTGTACAAGACCTGGACTGAAGCTCAGAGATACTGCAGAGAGAAATACACAGATCTGGCCACCGTCGACAACATGAACGACATGAACGAGCTGAAGAAGAGTGTGAAAGATGGACGTGTCTGGATCGGTCTATTCAGAGCCGGAGGCCTATGGCAGTGGTCAGATCAGAGTGACTCCACATTCAGATACTGGCAGTCTGGTCAACCTGATAATTGGGGAGGTGATGAAAACTGTGCAGTGATCGAACACAATCCGAATGCTCTGAAACAATGGAATGACATCTCTTGCACCAACCATTTTCCTTTTGCGTGTCATGAAGGTGAGCAGATCCTCACAAAACACACACAATCCATCCATCACCTGTCTGACCTCCACAGTGTTTGTTCTGCATGTTGTTCTTGATCAGTGATTCTGCTTGTGGTTTGTTTTGTGTCCAGATAAACTGATTCTGATCAACGAGAATCTGACGTGGTCTGAAGCTATGAGATACTGCAGACAGAATCATGTGGATCTGGTCTCGGTTCATTCAGAAGAGATGCAGCGTCGTGTGATGAATGTGGTTCAACGGGCGTCTACTGAGGCGGTGTGGTTGGGTTTACACAACTACTGCAGCATGAACATGTGGCTCTGGTTGAGCGGAGAGGTCGTGTGCTATCAGAACTGGGCTCCAGGGAACGGAGCGACACCGGAAGACTGCCGCCTCGAGAAGAGAAAAGGAGCAGTTCAGTCCGGAGGAGATCAGCGCTGGATCAGCCTTCCTGAAACTCACAAACTCAACTTCATCTGCAGAAATGATGAGTGAATGTTTGTGTGTTTACTTACATTCACTGTTTTCATTCTTCATTATTTACTTGTATTTGTTTTAGTAAGTTCTGAGTGAATCTGCTAACTTTTTAATCATAATATGATATGAAAATTAACATGAATGTTTAATATATTAATATATCTGGTGTGGTTAGGTCTCTTTATGTTTTCACTAATAATAACTGGTTGAATCTGTGAGCAGCAGCTCTTCAGAATAATATTGTTTGTGTCTCAGAATGATTTTTTTTATTCTTAGAAAAGCTGAAGTGAAGTTTGAAATATCTTGTGTTTGATCAAAAGCATCAGATAAACACGTGAAACAACAAGTATCCTCGCCTCTGATTATTTCCAGATTTCACAAATGTCACAGATATGCAAAATCTGTGCATAACTCTGTGATGTTACCAGTTTTATTCAGAAGCTCGATCATTGGTTTGATGCGTTCAGGAAATCATTGATGATCTTCTCAATAGTCTGACGCAGGTTTTTCTGCTTGATCGTGTTAATGATGTTCAATCCTCCACCTGTGACTCCTCCAGCAACTTCAGCAACACCAGTAACAGCCAAAGAAGCACCTATTCATTGGTTTCCACTAGCACATGCCGTCACATATGAACTCTCTCGGTTGTTTGACCTAAATCTTGCTTACTCAAGGTATGCAGGTTCCAAAACCACAGTCTGGGGTAAGTTAAGTCCAAATTAACGCTGACCACACAAAGACATTCTCAACCAAACACCAAATCGCTAAAAAATGATAAAAGAGAAAAAAGCATGCCATACTTCTGACAGGAGAGACAAGAGTGATGGCAGGTAACAGAAACAGTTTATTAATAACAGAACAAAGGCAGTCTGCCATGCACCGGCTTTCAGGGTGGATGCAGGACTGGTGGAAACTTAAATTCAATTCACAAGGAACGGAGAAACGGGTCCCAAGCTTGACAGAGGGCACACAGCGTAGATGTAGCGCAGTACCACCGACAGCAGATGGCAAGGCAACCACAGGCAGCAGGATGACTGGGCAGAGAACGGGTATGACGTGCACGACAAAAAAGCAGGACTGGGACTAAGACTGAGAAGAAAGACAAACGTATAATTAAGCTTAACTGGCTGAATAGCAGAGTAAAGCAAGAATCAGCGCGAGTACTAATGACAACTTCTTCTTTCGCTTAATGGCGATTTACATTCTTAGTGCATATCGCAACTCAGTGGGCGGTTGTGCCCATCTTTCTTTAATTACTTTGAATTATATTGTTTGTTTGATGCTAAATATATAAAAAAGAGCAATGTATTAACCTAAAAAAAAAAAAAAAGCATATATGTGTCATGATTATCAGCTGGAGTGCCCTAGATAGCCACCAGAGGGCACTCCACCGACTATTGCCTCAACATCATGGACTCCATTGGACAGCCACGATTACATTCAGCTGTTCATTTACTTGTTAGTGTCTGTCTATATAAACTTGGTTCATTCAGTCACTCATCGCTAGGTCTTGCATGTCTGTATTTACTGCATTTCTGAACCTCTGTATCCCGCCACCGTGGGGGAGGTTAAGGAGGAAGCTACCCCTAAATATATATATATTTTTTTTTCGGTGGGTAGGACACACCCAGCTCCGATGGCCACGGAGCTTGGCTCATCTTTGTCACCAGCATGTCCTGTTTTAAAAATTGCTAGCCCTATGCTATATGTATCTCCCTACCCTGTAGTTCCCGCACCAGAGCCTGTTTACAATATGGCTGCCATTCCTGAGCCGGTTCAAAAGATGGCCGCTACGCCTGAGCCCTCAGCCATCATGGCCGCCACACCAGAATCTCCAGCCTTCATGAATGCCACATCAATGTCTCCAGCCTTCACGAATGCCACGCCAGAGTTTCCAGCCTTTACGGGTGCCTCTAGAGAGTCTTCGGCTGTCATGGACACCACACCTGTGTTCCCGGTTTTCATGAACGCCGCATATGAGGACAGTAAGGCTTTCCCTAGGCGTTTGAGACTGGCTTCAAGTCTGCAGGACACACCGCTGATGTTAAAGACTTAAGTATCCAGCATCAATATTTAAACAATGTTTTACAATAAAAAAAAAACATTAAAGTAACTTATTAATTTATGTCAGGAGTGCACATCAATCATGCTGACTCTAACTGATATTTATACTGACATAAAAAGTGAACACACATATTCAGTCGCACCTGCTTCCATTTATTTACGATCACAATAATGCACAAAACAACTCCATAAAGGCCTTTAAGTCCAAAGGCTTAAAAATATCATATGTTTACGTCACTTTTCTGAGCATTTCTATTCATTTTCCTCCAAATTATGCGATGATTGCAATCCGAGGAGGTTTGAGCGATCTCTCTCTATACTGTTATCCTTTCAGCCAGAGCACCAGAGGGAGCTCATGAGAGGAAAACAGGAGTGCATTAGTCCAGAATCAACAAAGGCACAGAGGAAGAGACTGATAAAACATTAAAACATATAAATACACGACTATAATCATATATGAGCTGTCTACATTCCTCAAGCAGTCTCTGGTATTTACCATAAACGTGTGTATTTATTATCGCAATGGTTAGCATAAGTAGCCTTTAGCATCGCATATATGAGACGCGACCGGCTCTAGCACGCATATCAAGGCTTGGGTGCTAGCATCAGGTGAAGACAGCGGGTTGTTCATGTATTGCAGGCCCAGGACGCTCCTGTAGTCATGCACTTTGTGGAAAGTCAGTACAATTAAGGGCACGAAAATTGTTTACTGTATTGTGATATTATTGATTAACTAATAAATGTACTAAACTGTCCCTGAGCGCTATAACGACATCTCTCATAAGGGTTAGCAACTTTACAAAGTAATCACTTAGCCTCTTTGTTAATTAGCACACAAATGCTACTTCCGCCACCCCCGGAAACAGGTGGATAGCCTGATCGCATTGAAGGATTAGTTCAGTTTAAAATGAAAATTACCCCATAATTTACTCCCTCTCAAGCCATTCTTGGTGTATATGTTATATTAATAATCACCTGTTTGGAACTCAAAAAAGTGCCTCCATCCATCATAAACATGTGCTCCACACGGCTCCGGGGGGTTAATAAAGGCCTTCTGAGGCGAAGTGATGCGTTTGATGTAAAATATCTCGCTTGAGCCATTCATATTATGAACACTGCAAAAAAAATGCTGTTCTTATTTAGAGTTTTTGTCTTGTTTCCAGTCCAAATATCTAAAAAAAATCTTAAATCAAGAAGCATTTTCTTGACAGGTAAAAATTATTATTATAGTCAAAATGAAGTGAGTTTTTTCTTAAAACAAGCAAAATAATCTCAATCCAAACTGAAAACAAGATCATATAGCTTATTTTTGGTTTGATATAAGACTATTTTGCTTGTTTTAACTTCATTTTGACTTATTTTTTTCTGAAAACAAGAAAATAATTTTTACTTGTCAAGAAAATGCTTCTTGATTTAAAACAATGCTTCTTGATGGAAACAAGACAAAAAACTCTAAGTACGAACAGCATTTTTTGCAGTGAAAAACTGGCAGTTTAGCTTGAAGTTGAATAGGGAAAGCTTCGGACGTAGCGTAAGCATTTTGAACTACGAGAGATTTACACTTTCTTCGTAAGTAGAAGTGTTTTGGGTTTTGCCTGTCGCTTTTCTCCTCTATGTTTGATTGACATATCCTCTCCTGTGGCCTCCTGGGAAGGCTGGGATATAAACGTGTCCATTGATGAACACTTCCAGGTGGTAATTTAACTGCATCTCTAAGTTTACAAGAAGAGATCAATTAAAAATTCACAGTTTAAATCCTTTTTGACCACTTCTGAGCACCGTACACTTGTGATTTGCTGCACTGTGGATGCATTTTAAAGATGTAGCCTACACTTTTATTACCGAAATGCTGGAACGTATCAAGAACAATAGCTGTATGTTAATCTCATGTAAATAAGAATTATTTCTGCTAAATTCCACATTTTAAAAAGTCATTTTAAGAGATAAAATGCAAGACCATTTCAACTATAGCCTATTTTTAAACATGAGATTTAAATAATCAAATAATAAAAAGGATATTATTTTCCTACTATTAAATTAAATATGAATTTATTCCTATTATTCCAAGCATATGACCTTTTATTTACCCAGGTTCGTAGGATCACGAAATTCACCATCTGAATGCATGAGTTGTATCACTGAGATTTATTTTTACAGAAGTCTACATGAGAAACACTTACTGTCCGAACAACTTTTAATTTCTACTTTATAAATGCAAAGACATATTTACTTGTTTTTACTAGTCTTGTATGATGTTACTAACAGGTCATGACTATTGGCAGAAAATAGAGTTGTAGGGGGATTACAGTTAAACCACAAGCCTCGAACTAACTCGTCAAATGATCAGCTGACGTCACGCTCTGATCAACCGTACAGGTCATTCTAGCAACGTAAGAAACTTCGGTCAGGGTCACAGAGGAATAAAACTCTTATTTGGGCCGCCGTTGGATTCTCCTGGAGATTATTCTTCTGGCACGGTCACATGTGTCCCATAATAAATATACAACCTCTTTAAGCATAATACTACACATCCTACATACTACACAGAAACAGGAACTTAAATACACTGATGATGAACTCAAACTGAGATGAATGTGATTAGTGACCATGGTGACAGATTGTGGCGGGAAACTAGAAAGGAACACGTGACCGATGATAAGAACAAACAGAAAGTCCATGTGACTGTAACAACAATTCTCTTTCTACCAAATATAACTCTTGATTAATGTTTGATGGGGACTTTCCTAAGACATAACGATGTTTATACTGTATAAACGGTATATTCTATCACCTAGCCATCACACAAAACTTTCTGCATTTTTACAATTTATAAAAGTATAAAAGTTATAAGCTGTTTTCCTCATGGGGACCAAAAAAATGTCACTTTGAAAATTGTGGTTATCATCTAAGATAATCGCTTATAATGTAAAAAGAATTAATTACATTCGGTTATCCATATGCAAATAAGTTCTACAGAAACTATATAGAATCAATATCTACAGAAATCTATAGATGTACCAAATGATTCACTGATTAAGATCATTTGGATTAAGTATTAAACTGAACGAAAAGAGATGCAAATGAAAAGTTTGATAGTAAGAGCATTATGAAAGGCAGATGAAATGTGTTGTGAAAATGATACTTTGTGTATTGTGCTGACACACACACACAAAAGTGCACTTTTGATGATCTGTTGTGATATTAGTACTAAGAGTTTTGGAAATTTACCAACTGCTTGTGAAAATTGCACCAAAGCAATTACAAAAACTGTAAGTATTGTTAGCTATTGTAAAAATGTTTAAGATTTACATTATACCTGATAAATAATACAATGAATGTACTTACAGCAGCAGTTTCTTGTCCTCCTGTCTTTTCTCGACTGTTAAAGCAACCTTGTCCGCCATCTTGTGGACAAATGTATTAATGCAAAAATAATCAACACAACCGAAGTATATTTCAGGCTTATTTAAACCAAGATAAGCACTGTTATCTTATTATATAAACACAGGTTCCCCATAAAAACACAGTGACTGTTTAGTCATCTTTTAATGCAGCACATAAACTCGACGTTGCTGTAATCGCATCAATAAACATACTTCAGTGGCCTATACTATTATGCACATGCATATACTACAATAACAGAAATTGTTGCTGATTTGAACATAAATCCTGGCATCGACTTAAAGTTAGGCTACTAGATGGTACAAGTAGCCTATACAGAGAAAGGTTTCGTGGTTTCCGAGATATTGTGAAAGTTTGCACAAAAGTCAGAACATGCACGGTTCAGTGACGTGATGCTAATTTAGTTTATCCTTAAATAAATGCAGTTCACAGTGACTTTACACCAACTAGTTAAAATGCTGTTTATATGGCAGTGGCTATCTGGCATCATAATGTTTTTAATGGTTGTTTTTGTGTGTGTGGATGATTTGAAATGTGTAATGACAATAATTTTGTTATATTGTATGCTTAATGTGCGATGTGTTTTTTAAGCATGTTTTTATGTCACCAGACAAATTTCTGTTTTTTCTGTGACAAACAGAATGAACAATAACGCAGAACTGAACTGATATTGCCGCTTATATGTCGTTTAGACATAAAACCAGTTTGAGTTTCATTCATTATTTCAGATAAACCTGTTTTTAATCTTTTTGTGAAAACTAATGATCGATCGAGTCTTTGGTACATAATTCTTCATTAATAATGCATTTGTTGTTCATTCTAAGCAGGGGTGTCTTGATAATTTCACAAAAGTATGCATAAACCTCAATAGTTGGCCGTCTGGACCTGCCGATTTATCCTGTTTATTCAGAGATTGCATTGCCATAGTAAGTTCAGCAGTTTTTTCTAGCATAAATTACATTATAATTCAAACTATATACTCTGTTATAAAAAGAATGTACACATTTATTGATTTGAGAGGGTTTTTTGTCCATTTTTAAGTTCCTTTTTATATTTCTCTTTTCCAAAGCAAAGAAACAGCTGGTGTTTTTCTCTTCTAAACATTTGGCCCTGGATTTTACAGACTCCTTTAGCTAAATCTAAATAAAGATCATCCGTTTTGTTTCTCAGACTAGATCAGTTCGCTTTCCTCCTCTGTATTAAGAGTTTGTTTGGACAGTCGAGGTCCATATTTGGGATTTAGCCTAATTTAAATAATTTTAAATTATTACATTAGAAAGTAGCTAATTGTTAAATTTCCAATAACCACGAATTCTGTGTTTCCAGTTAAAGAGACTGAGAATGAATGTGAATAACCAGACAAACTGAGCGGCATTAGAGCCAAACGTCCATTCATGGTTTGCTATTGGTGGATCTCATGTGAGTGACAGCTGGCCCCGCCCCCTCATCATCACAGAAGAGATGCTGCTGTTATTCTGATTCGAGGAACATGAATTTTACCACAATAATGATGTGCGCCGATAAATCATTTAGAATAATTTCCATACAAAAACAAGAATAGTTTGGATTTCATGGTGACTTTAAGATGATCTATAATATTGTGCTTGTATGAGGAACGCTAAAAAAGGGGATGAGCCACTTGATATGTCCCGCCCTGACTTCCTGTTTCACTGGAAATGATGTCAACACACTGAATAAACTTGAGTTTCATTGCATAAATCTACTTATAACACTTACAAAACTACTACATTTTCAAAAATGTGCAACAGACCACGCTTTTTTCCCCACAATGCAACGTGGATCAAACAAATGAACCAAAGTCATGTGACTTTCTGCTGTGCAGTGAACTCTGAAAACATCCCACAGAGAGGATGTGTTTGGCACATATGAGTTATTCTGCATGATTATGATCATGTTTAATCCTGATGAGAGTCTGTGTGTGTGAAGATTTACACAGATCATGTCCAAAACACGCCTTTCTGTAGCTCGAACTTTGATTTTCAGACCTTTTTTTAATCATTCAAATGTAGAAATTCGCAAGAGGGATTTAAAAAACGGTCTTAAATATTTTTTAAAATTTGTTACGAACCAGAATATATATGTTTTTCTCATTTCGCAGCCCACCACACTGGCCAACAATTGATTGCTGTAATTTAATTTGAGTAACGCTTTAGTTTAGGGTCCAAATCTCATTATTAACTAGTGCATATTACTATAATATTGGCTGTTTATTAGTACACATATTAATGCCTTAACATTCTTAATCCCTCACAATACCTAAACTTAACTTACTAACTATTAATAAGCAGTAATTAGGAGTTTATTGAGGCTAAAGTTGTAGTTAATAGTGAGAACTGGATTTTTTTTTACTAGAAAAACATTATTTAATAACATAATAGTTAATATAGCACTTATTGTAGTTGACATGAAGCGCAAGGACACTAAAAGAAACGCAGGTTATAGACAAATGAGCTATTGTTATTATCTGAAATCTTCGAATAGTAAAGCAGTCAGTGTGAAAAACTCATTATTCTCGTCACGTGAATCGTATTTATCGTGTTGGTTTTCCTTTAAACGCTGTAAAATATCAATTGATTGTAAGGTCAGGCCGACTCTACACACATTCAGCGCTTGTGTGGCTTTGACGTCATGCTCGCTCTCACGGTAACGCGCGCGCGCGCCCCCTAGCGGGCGTCATCGCGCCCCGTGACGTCACTTCAGCACCGTAGAGGAGAAACAGCTCCTTCCGCTCGACTAATGGACCCGAATCCGTGATCACGCAATCCAGCTGATGGAGCTCGATCCGGACCGGACTGAAACACACACCGAGCCCAGAGAAAAGCACGCGCGCGCGCGGTGATCGAGGAGAGAGACGCGTTTACCGCGGAACCGAGAGCACAACATCGGATCCCACCCGTCACTTGACAACAGCATCCTCCAGAGAAACGGTACTGCTCGATCATCTACAGCCCACATATGAAGCGAGCCTCTCCGCGAGGATTCGCGTGTGTTCGCGAGCCTTTAAACGCCATGAGATGAGTGTGTGTTCGTGCGGTGTTTGTGTGTGTGTGTGTGTGTCTGTGTGTGATTGTGTGTGTGCATCCTTTCCACACTCATTGCGGTACTTAACGCGGCTGGACGCGTCCGCGCGCGCCATTGACGCCAATGACATCACATCTGAACAAACGCGTCCATTTACTGCCTTTCATCAGCGCGCCAGCGGCTCGTTCTCGTCGCGTGCGTCTGAGCGATGTTTTTGACTGTACACGCGCAGTAGTGTGATTACACGACACGCGCGGAGAATCGTGTCGTTTAGGAGCGCACGCGTGCGTTTGTTATGCAATTTTGCCATATTGTGCAGAGAGTGACGTGACGCGCGCGCGAGCGTCGGTTCGCATGAAGACAAGCGAGCAGAAGTGCCGTGATTTCTGTATATATTTCATGCAAATGCGTCAATAGATTCGGTGATGTGTTTGCTGCACTATTTCAGTCACGAGGACAGCCTGTGTTTGTTTGACAAATAACATGTCTGTGTATGGATATATATGGAGCAAGTGTGTATTCAGCTGCTATGACCGTTCATTCGAAACTGATCACTATTTCCAGTCAACTTTTAGCCATTCCTATAATTTGAAGTGATTCATATAAACTGCACATATTTTATTGTACACATTTTTATTGTTTTAGCGTAATATTTTGAAACTATACCAGCTTCTATGTGACATCTATCAGTGGACGTAAACAAAAAGTAGAGGAACAATAAAATAAAATCTGCACCTGGAAACACAACAACTCATTGATATACACTCTAAAAAAAGCTGGGTTAAAAACAACCCAAGTTGGGTTGAAAATGGACAAATAACCCAGCGGCTGGGTTAAATGTTTGCTGCTTAATGCATGCTGGTTAGTTTTATTTAACTTAACTATTGTTTAAAAATACTATATTGCTTGCTTAAAATGAACCCAAAACATGTAGGAAATTAACGTTTAATGAATGATAATTAAACAATAAACATTTATTAAATTGCTTATTAATAAATGTACACCATTTGATATTGTTGCCTCTAGTAATTATGTGTCTGACTTTTAATTTCCAGCATATTTTGGGTTCATTTTAAGCCAGACATACAGTCATTTTTAAACAATAGTTGGGTTAAATAAAACTACCCAGCAGGTTGGTCAAACATTTAACCCAACCGCTGGGTTATTTGTCCATTTTCAACCCAGCTTGGGTTGTTTTTAACCCAGCATTTTTAGAGTGTATGAAACATAAACAAATGTAAGTCATGAATATATACACACACCTCTTATCAGGTTCATTAATGTTAACTAAAACTGAAACCATGACAAATACTAATTATTTAGTAAAATAATAAAATAGTAATTCTTTTATTTCAGCTAGATGCCATTGCACAATTTCTCATTTTTAAGTGCTAAAATAACTAAAACTAAAAACTTATTAAAAAAAATAGTGATATTTTAAAAAGATTTGAATAAAAATAACTCATCTTCTCACAGACTCATGAATTATATTTCACAATATTAGTCCTTTTAAATATATGTTACATTTTATCAGCAAAAACTAATAGTAGGTTTACTAACGTAATAAACGACGAGGAAGAGTGTTTTCAGCTTGTTTATTTTATTTTATTTTATTTTCATATAAAAATATGGCCTGCGGTTGCTTCAAACAAGGGTATAAAGCTATTCAAAACATCATTCAATGGAAATTGTGATAATTGTAATTAAAAATCGCAATTACAATTTCAATTTCAATTAAACAGTGTTTTAAGTTGTTGTACTAACAGTGGTATTCAGATAAGTAATGGCCAATAATCAAATGTAAAATAACACTGTATAGTCGGACTGTACGCAATAAATATAGATTAATCCTTATTAAAGCTACTTACGTTATTTTCATGTGTTGTTCGATCATCATTAATGACAGACTGCAGCAGGTTTATTAGGCTGCTGTCACTTTAAGAGCTGCACAGATCCAATATACTGTTACACACGCATTTTCTTTCTCAATTGTTTACATTCATTTAAGACATAACCCACTGTGTTTACGAGGATACCCGCCAAAAAGGCATTTTGACATTTTTGTGTGTGTATGCGTTTCGGCACGTGTCCGAATCCCATTTGCTTTGTTCGGCTCCAACAGTGTCTTTTTTGCGGCTCAATGCACTGTAGGCATGTGACGGTGTCAAATTTTCATGTTGCGATTAATTGCTGAAGCTTTTATCACGGTATACGGTATTATCACGATATTGAAATAAGTTGCAAAAAAAAGTGTTGCCATAGTATAACAGGTTTAGGAACTCTGAATGTTTAAATACAATAATACAAATCACAAAAAATATATAAAAGTAAAATTTTCAAACAGATTAAAATTAGGCTATAAAGAACAACAGGTAACACTTTACAATAAGGTCTCATTATTTAATGCATTAACTAAGATTGAGCGATAGCTACATTTGTTACAGAAAGTATTATTTTTTGTTAATGTTAGTTAAGAAATACAACTGATCATTATTAGTTTTATCTCAGGTCCATTAAATAAGTTCTTTTGATTTTAGTAACGTTTTTAAACAGTAACTAAGAAATTAACATTCACTAAGAATAATTAATGCTCTATAAGTATTTTTCATTGTCAGTTTGGTAATAATGAATTAACATGTTAACTAATGAAGCCGTATGTCTCAAAGTTTTACTGAACAATAACAAATAATCAGAACATTTCTAATCATTAGGGCATGTTCTAGTCCAGATTAAAATATAAAAATGTTTAAGTTTGAAAATAACACTTAAAGACTTAATAGGCTATTTAAGTATTTGGTGCTGTGATGAACAACATTGAGATTACAAAAAAAAAAAAAAATGAATGGCTGTTTGAAGCATTTTTAAAACTTCACTAGCGCAGCTGCTTTGTTTCCGGGGTAACCGCTGCATTTCTGCTGTTCCATCAGCGCCCGAACGTGCACTTGCATTCAGCGCGTCTCCTTCACTCGTTCCGCCATGTGCTTCTCGTGCACGTTGGGCTCGTTTACATCCGAGCGCGTGTCCCTTTGACGCAGAATACAGCGGTGTTGTGCGTTTTATACGGTTGATGAGGAAAGTATTCTTAAATGCATTATAAAAATTTTAATAATTGGTAATTATTCACAGTATTTTGAAGTGCCCACGATAACAATATCGTGCATATTCATTATCATGATATACCGCATTACCGAATATCAGCACATGTCTAATGCATTGCTGTTGTATTTTTGTCATTTTAAGTTATTAGACATTTGATGATTGTAAGGAGCTCATTTTTGACTTTGTGAAATGTGTGAAAATGAGTAAGGTAAAGCAGCGGTATTTTAAACGCTCAAGTGTTGTGTTTCGCTGCACACACTCAGATGTGGAGAACATGCAGTGAAACCACTGCTAAGATGACCTGCTGTTGATTACTGCTCTTATGAATGAGAAGAATACTGTACTGGACAGGCCAGTGTTTGGTCATCATCAGCTGATCCCTGTTGGATCACTGGCTCAGTCCTATAATCCAGCAGTTCTCAATCCTGAAGCGCCCTGATTTACATCATCAGCTCGTAGAGGCTCAAGACATGGTGACAATCTCAACAGTGTTTTTGCACCTTTGAAGGGCACTATGGGAAAGAACTGCCACACGAAGGGTCGTTTCAGACCCAGTCATGAAGGGTGCATGTGATGGTCACTTCAAGTGTTTAAGTTGTACGTAGAACAAGTTTAGTTATATTACACACTGAATCATGTTTCATAGGCAGGAAATGTGTTTAATGGATATATTAGCTCAATGTGACACCCTGCAAAATTTAACAGCCGATAATAAGAGATTACAGTTATACTTTATTGCCATGGTCCACTTTAGACATTCTACTGACTATGAGTAACTTTGCAACTACATGTCAATTTATTCTACTAACTCTAACAGTCTACTAATACTCTACTGTAGAGGTCGACCGATAGTTGATTTTACCAATATCAATAACTAGGTTGGCTGATAACTGATTAATCACCTGATAGTTTTTGATATTGTTACAGATGAACTCTTATTTTAAAGTGTTACCATCTCATATAAATCCAAACAGTCATGCTCAAAGATGGCCATCTTTAAATATACAAACAAAGGCCATAGGACTGAAATTTGACACATCTATACATCTATACTCTCATGCTTTATTTGCTTCCATTTTAAAACACTTGGTGATTATCTAATCAAAATAACAAAATATGTATTACAGTGACAATAAAAACACTTAAATGATTTGTTTATATGTTTCTGTCTGCTGCATGACGATACGGTTTGCTTTCTCATGTCACTAACTTTAAATATGCAACTTCGCTGCATAACGAAAGCATAAGTGACCAGCTGGATATAAACTAATGCAGATGGTAACAATTGTGACATTAAACATTTGGGTGTGTTTTTGTCATTGTTTTAACCGCTTGAGGTACTACTAATGTCAGCGGGAAATAAAAGAAAATAGCTCAATCTTGTGGCTTGCTTTGTGATTCCTCTCTCCAGGTGTGTTGAAGAGCAGTGGTGCTCCGGAGAGAGTGGTGAGGGCCACTTTTCTGAAGGGTGGGTAACTCGTGGGCCACCCTCACCCCTTCTGCCCCCATGGCTTGTGTCCATGAGCAACATGCCCCTTCCCCCTCCCTCTCAGGGTTCAGCACCCCGCTCTCCGATCCCCCCTTCTGCCGGCCGGATTCGGAGGTGCCGGCGAGCACCCCAGACACCGAACTCACCCCGACCCAATGCGTCCTCCGTAATGTGCTCTCCATCGACCCCGTCGGAGGCGGCAGCGCCACCCACAGCAACAGCCCCACCCTGAGCGATGAGCCTACCAACTTCTCCAACAGTGTGCTGAAGCTGCAGGAGGGCGGAGCTGAGGGTGGAGCCGTGCGCAACCAGGCCGACAGCTTCCGGCTGCAGGCGGGTGGAGGAGGCTTTCTGGAAGGCTTGTTCGGATGCCTGAAGCCAGTGTGGACAATGATCGGGAAAGCCTACTCGACAGAGCACAAGCAGAGCCAGGAAGGTGAGTACGACAGTCGGAGCAGCAAGCAAGAGTTAAAGTCATTTCTGACAGAGATAATCAAATGTCTCTTTCAGAATCCTGGGAGGTGCCGTTCGAGGAGATCTCCGAGCTGCAGTGGGTGGGCAGCGGGGCACAGGGGGCGGTTTTCCTGGGCAAGTTTCATGGTGAGGACGTGGCTGTGAAGAAAGTGAGGGACATCAAGGAGACTGAGATCAAACATCTGCGCAAGCTCAAACACCCCAACATCATTACCTTCAAGTGAGTGAACGCAAGCATGCACAGCACCATTACCCTCTATATGTACGTTTAGAATCAGTCATTTAAAGAGCACCTATTCTGCTTTTTTCTAGTGTGTAATGTTGCAGTTCTTCTCTATATCAGTGTCAGTGTTTCTGAACTAAACAACTAAACTAGCGTTACTGACAGACTGGGAAGAGAGGAGCTGCAACAATGGACAATGTGTGGAAAATAATAAACATTCAAGCATGAAGGGCATAATAGGTCTTCTTTAACTTTTAAATCAAACTAACAGACCTGGGTAATGTGACTATGTCTTTGAGCGCAACCTTATTCGGTTCATCAGTGAATGATCCGTGATGTGATTTTTAAAGTACAATCCTCGCCCCGTAGCCGATTTCATTGATCAACTCAATCACGCAGTCAAAAAAGTTAATGGATTCAGTTCAGAACAATCATGGATGCAATGCTATCTATCATGATGTGCTACCAATGCTATACTAAGGTTGAGGTCAGGGTGTAGGTTAGGGTTAGGGATTAGTATTTATTTCAGAGGTGTGTAAGCAATCAGCACTGTAAATGAATTGACCAATGAAATCTGTAGAATCGTGGGCCACCCTTGGCAGATCATTGGTGACAATATGCCAAAGCATTGCAGAGTTACAGCCTCAGAATCAGCTTGCCACCATGACAACAATTTCATTAATGTGTTATTAAAAACACATTGGTTTGGTCAATCAAAAAGCTTTTAATAAATTTTGCCGGCATGGTCTGAAGATGATTTTGGTGAAAATCGGACCAACTTTCTAGGAGGAGTTCCAAAATGGTAGGCTTTTAAAGAAATTCAAAATGGTGGACAGCAATTTCGATAACTGGTAATCGTTCATTGTTCAATAGGCAAAAGTAATCAAAAGCCATTAACATTTCATATTAAAATTTCACTATAAATTTTGACCACAAGAAGGCACTTTTCCGAAACATTTTCAGTTCCTAACACCAGTGTTTCTCAAACCTGTCCTGGGGACCCCCCACTTTATCTTTATCTGTATCTTTCACTTAACACAAGTGGTTCTATGGGCTGCCATAGACTCATGTGGAAGAAGAAGAAGGAGAAATAATAATAAGAACACCAACGGATACAATAGGTGCCTATGAACCTTCGGTGCTTGGCCCCTAACAAAAAACAAACAAAGAATTGGATTATAGAACCTCTTTATCTAAATAGTGACATCTGGGTCCAGATTTACTAGACAGGGCAAATTAGCATGAGACTACAATCTCATAAAAGCACCGATGGGAGAGGAAAGTTCTGCGGGTGATTTACTGACAATGAGCACATTACAGAACACAGACGCAGCCACTCATTTCCATTATGACCAACACAATCTACCAAGAGCAGCGCAAATTAGCGTAAGGTCACAAACAAACAGAACTGATGATCGTGAGGTGCGTGTGATCTACTAACAACACAGGCGCTGCAAATTAAGAATAACATGGTT
Organism: Elopichthys bambusa; assembly: GCA_037101425.1. Lineage (NCBI taxonomy): Eukaryota > Metazoa > Chordata > Actinopteri > Cypriniformes > Xenocyprididae > Elopichthys > Elopichthys bambusa. The sequence goes on along the minus strand of CM074438.1, from coordinate 35,948,529 downwards.
TGGCAAACAATATTTTCGGATAACGTCTTCTTCTGGCATTACAAATGAATGCACACGAGTGAAGAAGATTCTCTCCCTGATGTCTCGCACTCTCAGTTCTCTGCGGTTCCTCCTCCTACAGCAACGATCGCAGCATCAATTGCAAAATGGATTAAGATGCTTTTCTAATGGCGCAAATACCAGTAAATTGACTTGCTGAAACCTTAGTAAATCATGTTGCATGACAATGACTATAATATAATAAATTTAGCGGTCTGACAGCAAAACTCCTACAAACACATATATCCATGTCGTATCAAAAATACAATGTCGGACTGTGGCAACATATGATGTTTTATTAACAAAGTTTGGGAGGAGTACATTCAGATAATCAATCTAATTAACACGGGAGAAGCTCATTGAACAACTCAGTTAACATCAGGAGGTATTCCTATCCTAACCTGGCATGGGGGAGTACTCTGGGTTTGGGCCAGTTTTCGAGCTCGGAGCCTTCTCCCCTCGGACAGCATGGCAAATACGCATAACCTTTTATCTATCTAATTAGATGTAAGTGTGAACTTGTGAATTATGATCATATAGTGCAATTCACCCTTCGCCGGGAGTTTGATTGACAGGCGATCTGACCAATCATAACGCCAATATTATGTGCCCCCGTTGCTATCCACCATTTTGTCTGACAAACGGTAGAGTTAGATTAACGTCGGTGGACTTGAACTTGAAAAATGGTGTGTATTGACGTCTTTCCGCGGTTGAAACAACCTTCTGATGTTCATTCATGTTTATTTGATGCTGTAACTAGTAGTAAAAAGGAAGTGACGATCGGTTCATGAAGCAGTTACTGCGATTGTCCGTGTGTGTTTCAGGGGCGTGTGCACGCAGGCTCCGTGTTACTGCATCCTCATGGAGTACTGCGCGCAGGGGCAGCTCTACGAGGTCCTGAGGGCCGGCAGGAAGATCACGCCATCCCTGCTGGTGGACTGGGCCATGGGCATCGCCGGCGGCATGAACTACCTCCACCTGCACAAGATCATCCACAGAGATCTCAAGTCACCCAAGTATGACAGTTCCGTTAGCTTGAACCCTGGTTTGTACCAACACCCACACAACTGATCAAACATCTTCTCTCCCGTCAGTATGCTGATAACACACGACGACCTGGTGAAGATCTCGGACTTCGGCACGTCTAAGGAGCTCAGAGACAAGAGCACCAAGATGTCGTTTGCCGGCACTGTGGCCTGGATGGCGCCAGAGGTGATCCGCAACGAACCCGTGTCTGAGAAAGTGGACATCTGGTACGATCAATCGTAATGATTGGGTGTAACACAGTTCAATAAATGGTTCATAGTGTTATATATAAGGGATAGTTCACTCAAAAATTGAGAATTCTGTCAAAAGTGAATAAAGTGCTATCTATAATGAGCCTAATTTACAATGAAAAGAGGCGCGCTTAGAAAAGAAATGTCATGCTTAAAAGTGGTGAATCCAGCAGAGAATGAGGAGATTAATCCATCACATGTGGTGTCGGCAGGTCGTTCGGTGTGGTCCTGTGGGAGATGCTGACCGGTGAGATCCCGTATAAAGACGTGGACTCCTCCGCCATCATATGGGGCGTGGGAAACAACAGCTTGCAGCTTCCTCTTCCTGATAGCTGCCCGGACGGCTTCAAGATCCTGCTCCGACAGTGCTGGTGAGAGACAGAGAGAAAGAAACCTTTGTCAAAAAGATGTATTACTATTAACATACTAAAGCACATGTGAAGTACTGGATAATTTACACTACAAATGTGTTTTAACTTCATTGTTACAAATAACTAATTACAATTATATTTAATTAAATATATGATGTACAAGTTTAAATAGTTTGTCAGTAATGCTTGCCAGTACACTTTAACCATATTTCCAAGACAACAGAGGTAATAATGAAATTCGCATATAAAGATGTTTTCAGTGTCTGCAAACGTTACATTCATTTCACACCAAAGTATATTCCTTTAAAGTGTATTCTTTTTGTAACAAGTACTCTTTTTAAGTATGCTAAAGTGTGATTATTGTCACAAGGAAAGAAAGAAGACAGGAGAGAATCGTGTGGAAATAGATGAGCTCTTTGCAAAATGACAAGGAAAAGATGGAAATAGGCATAATATGATTAGCTGACTCTCATAATAAATTGTAAGTGACTCTTGTAACACTGATGTATGTGTGTGTAGGAACTGCAAACCCAGGAACAGGCCGTCGTTCAGGCAGATTCTGCTGCATTTGGACATCGCCTCTGCAGACGTGCTCTCCACCCCGCAGGAGACGTACTTCAAATCACAGGTGAGACGCGCATCAAACACTATAATCAAATAATAAGTAATATAATGAAAATGATTATGATTCGATGATGTATGGTTGCTCTCTTGAAGCAGCACACAGGATCCTTAAATCGAGAAAAGTTTAAAGATTTAACAAAAACATGACGACAAAACAACAGTGATGGGTGCTTTCGAAACACTGCTTATGAAGCTTCGAAACCTTTATGAATCTTTTGTTTTGAAGCAGTGGTTCGGAGCGTGTTTCAATAATTAAAAGGAATAATATTAGTTTTTGTTTTTGCTGACCCATCTATAGAACAAACAAAACAAGCCCTAAAAGCTGATAAAAGAATACATATTATACAAACACTTAATATTTCATTGTAATTCATTGCATCTGACAGATTATACTTTCAGTAAAATATTTGCCATGGGTTTGTAAAAGCTGTTTTTATGCATGTTTGAGTTTTTGTTGCATTTACACTGTTTTGACCAGCGCGTGGTGTTTCGAACGCTTCGAAACAGTGAATCATTTTGCGTAGCAATTGGTTCAGCAGATTCAAAGCTTTGAAAAGCTTCGTTTCTCCCATCACTACAAAACAAGAACAGAGCGAGCAGCACCAAACACATCACTGTCGGACAAGACTCAATAAGAAACACTGGGGATAAATACTAGAGGGGTAATATTCAAACAAGACACACCTGGGAATCATCACAGAACTAATCAACTAGAAAAACTACAAAAGGACTACAAAAATGGCACACAGGACAAAATGCAAACCAAAAGTCCAATAAACAAACACACAAAACACAAGCCAGGGGATACATAACACTTTATATGTAATTTCATAATTACTTCTATTGTCTAAATTAAATGTTAAACTGTCGAGTGTACTGGAAAAGCATTTACAATAAACTAAAATATTTCTATTGAAACTTGCATGTCATATTGATTTTAGAAAAAATGCAATTAGACATTTTAATATATATTACCTCTGAATGTAATATCGAATAACACAGTTTAGTTTAAATTATAATCAATTGCTTCACATGTGCTTTAGTACGTTAATAGTTACTTCTTCAAAGCATGACAAAAGATTATTAAAACATGAGGACTTACAATGTCCTTTAAAGTTAAACTTTCCATTTGACATTATTACAAAGTTAAGAAATATAAAAGCGTCTCTCTTTAAGTGGCCTTTTATTTCATTAATATTATATTATCTGCAAGTACAGTTGTTTTAATGTATTGTAAATGCAAGATTTTTGGTAAATGCAAGGGTTTGGTAGACAAAAGTTTTTTCCAAATATTAATAAGTGAAGGAGTTTTGTTAAAATATTATTTTGAAGATGTAAAAACAAAGGATCAAGTTTTCTTTGTGTGTGTGTGTGTGTGTGCGCGCAGGCGGAGTGGCGCGAGGAGGTGAAGCAGCACTTTGAGAAGATTAAGTCGGAGGGCACGTGTCTGCACCGTCTGGATGAAGAGCTGATTAACCGGCGGCGGGAGGAACTCAGGTCAGCAACAATCACATGACCAAAACATATCGGCTGAAACAGTGTTAGTGTTTTATTTTGCTTTATTTATTCACTACTTGCTTTATTTTGATTCTACATTAAATGAGGATTCAGTGTGTACATATTTTAGGACAATATTTTTTTTAATATATTGCAAATAATCACAGAAACCTAATGTTTTTTTGTTTTTTGTTTTTTTAATGGACACATAGTTATGTTGCAGTTTTTAAAAAAAGGTTCTATTTAGAACTCTAGGGACTCAGTTTTAAGAACACTTTATGCCAAAAAGGTTCGATATGAGAAGCAATGTCTTAGATGATTGCATACTACTTTTAATGTTTCCCGTTATTTTTCTAGTGTGTTTACGGACTGTTTAATTCATAACATTTAAATATAATAAAACAAAACAAAATGAATGCATTAAAACTAAATCCATAAAATTATCCCATGATGGAAAATGTTCTATATATGAAGCACCTGACAGAACGCTTTAATCATCTGTATAGAGTGAGTGTTAGCGCAGGTTTTGAGGGCTGAACCGTGTACTTATTCACACTATAATGCTATTATAAGAATGAGAGGAGACGAAACAGAGCAGTGGACATGTTGTTGAGCAGGACTCGTGTTCACAGGCACGCGCTGGACATCAGAGAACACTACGAGAGAAAGCTGGAGCGAGCCAATAACCTCTACATGGAGCTCAACGCCGTCATGCTGCAGCTGGAGCTCAAAGAGAAAGAGCTGCTCAGGTGAGACACCTGCACTGACACTGCCATCTTCTGATATATATTCTGTTCTGAATAAACCAGACAAAATCACGCCAACAACTATAAACAGTCACGCACCGAATGGAGAAAGAGCAATCAGTCCTCATCATCATGTTACTTTCAGATGCAAATGCAATCTAATCAGATGCGTTTATCTTTATTTATAAGTGCTAATGCTAACGTGTTATTCATTAAGGAGGGAACAGTGTCTGGATAAGAAATATCCTGGTCTGTTCAAACATCATCCCTCGACCACAGTGGACAAACTCATCAAGAAGAGAAGCGTTCCTCAGAAACTGCCGTCTCACGGCAAGAGGTGAGAAGAGCCACATTCAGTCATATGATCAATATATAACATGGACATAAATCATGGTCACTTATTATGTGACTGTATGTGTATAAAACAGTCTGCTTCACTGTAAGTGGTCAAGACTAAAGATACAAAGAATATGTACATGATTAAATGTTTAGAAAATGATCTTTGACATTTGAAACACTAAATGCATCCACTACCAAAGCAACATTATGAAAGACACTCTTCTCTGTAAGTTCTCGTTCGTATTTGCCTCACCTTGCCTATGTCTGCTCTGTCAGTTTTAAACACCCAAGTAGTCGACACTCTCCGCTTCACACCTTTATTGATAAAGAGGGAATTGAAACATTCAAATGTTTGTCAGTAGCTCTAGTAATGTAATAATAATGATCGTTCATTATTTAATTTTGAATCAAGAGTTAAAACAGAGACTTTGCTTGATCTTAACTGGCTACTTTTTCCCAAGCAAAATGAAATGGTCTGCTGCATTCATGTTTCTTTGTCAACTTGCACACGTCAGCACTTCACACTTCTGCCCGACACAAACAATAGTCAAACCAATAATTAAATTCCACAGGGATCCTTACAGCCGTGTCTTTCCAGATAATGAACCCCAGGGAGTTTTATTCCAGAACTGCTGTTTGTTGATAACTCATACTAAATCATACTGTGGAAATGCAAATTCAGTCACACTGCTGCATGGTATTTATTGCTTAGTGTAGAATAAACACAAATGGCAATTCTATCTAAAAGTAAGAATTGCAGAATATGCACAATTCTCAGCATCTATCCAAACCAAAAAGTATGTTCGGGATTTGAACCTGGGTCCTTCACATTTGTGCTTTAACGCTCTACCACTCGACTGTGAAGTCATATGATGTGAAATTGGAAAATCTAGTAGCAAGTACAAGCAGATTTACCTGTGCTGTATCAGCAGCCAATGATCTTGAGCGTTCAACATTTAAATAGTCTGGTTCAGTGTCCCGCAGCATCAGAGTTGCTCTGAACCCCTCCACCTCCCCAGCACCACCTGTCTAGATCAGTTATGGGGATCAGCTATATCATGTATGTCTGTTTCTGCAGCAGCATCATGTCTTGAATGCTCACAAAAGCATGTCTGTGTCTGTCTTGGCAGATCTAGTTCGTCAAGAACAAATACACCAACAGTAGCTATATGTCCATCCAAACCTGTGCGCAAAATTGGAATATGGCATAAAACATCTGCAAATAAAGCAGCATTTCCATCCCATGTGTTCAAGAGAACAAAATCGTCACTTCCTGGGAAATTGGCGCAAAATATCAGTAATAAAAATGTAAGTTGGTGCAGTCAGGCTCTTTTTTCCTCCATCATAAATGAGTTGGTCTCAGAGCGTCAGATGAAACACAATAAACACTGTCATGTGATCTTGCGTTCGGATGCTGGTGTTTGGGAACACAATCGCGCGAGACGCTTCTGGAATGAATTAAACCAGATTATTTTGATGACAGACTTTGACTCAGACGTTTCAGAACCACCAAACCAACATCTGAGATGCTGCGATGCGATTGGTCTGCTGGTTAGTCCAGTTATCCAATCACAACCTCTGCTGAGGCAGTTTTTTGTTGTGCATTAAGGGATTTATTCAGTAAATTATATTAATAACCTTGATTTTTTTGTTTTAGTTTTTGATATATTCAACACCATCATAATTAAGCTCAAAGTGCTATTGTAATTGTAAGGATTTTTATTATTTTTCTTGTGCCGTAAAACTGATCGTGAAGACCAAACCGTAAGTGCTAGAGACTTGAAACTTGGCAAGATGATAGGTCTCAATTTGGGGAGAGGTTGACAGAGTATGACCCAGATTGGCCAATAGGTGGCGCTACAGCGATCAAAAAAGGAAAACTGCTCATAACTCCTAGACCATTTGTCATAGTGTCTTATTTCATTGTTCATTGGAGCCACTTTTACTAAAATGGTTATAACTCGAAAACGGTTTGAGGTATTTTCACCAAACTTGGAACACGTGTATGGGCTAGATCTGGGCTAGATTGAACACTTGGTGGCACTATAACATGAAAAAAACATGTAAATGGCTAAATTGAAAATTGGTATGCAGTGTCTTGGTCCAAGGTGCCATGATAGTCTGTGAGGACATTGGCGTATCTCAAAAAATATGGCCATCGGCCACAAAAAGACTATAACTCCTAAACGAAAACTCTGAACTTCACGAAAAACCACATAAGAAATATGATTCTAAACAAGCATGCAAACTTTTATGGAGCTCAGAGTATAGGGGGCACTATAACTGTTAAAAAGCAATAAAAAACATATATTTTCATTGTAATCCTTGGCTCAAGACGAACAAAACGTATATCTCCAATTTCATTTCCGGTATGAAAAATCCGCCATTTTGAATTTTGTCGCCACTTTTGCGAACTAGTCCTAGGTTTTTCTTGTGCATAAATATTCTCTGGCGTCTGAATATCAATAATTATCAAGAAAAAGTTGAAATTTCAATTCACGGTCGCTAAGGGGCTTTAAAACATTTGAAAACTGGTATGCAGTGTCTTGGTCCAAAGTGCCATGATAGTCTATGAGGACATTGGCGTATCTCAAAAAACATGTCCGTCATCGGCCAATGAATTTTGAGCACCTATTAGACAAGGTTAACGGAGGCCAATCGGAAAAAAACTCAGTGGGCATGTTCGACTCCTGGTCCTAGAGGTCTGTAAGAATTTTGAAAGAAATCGGCCACTAGTTGGTGCTAACGAATTTTACGCCTCTGTAATCACGTGGTGTTTCACAGATGCACACAATATGCATATCATTTGATCGATCTCCTTATACTGAACAACTTTGCCTCAAGAAGCATTGCTTCCACATAAGAAATATGATTCTAAACAAGCATGCAAACTTTTATGGAGATCAGACTATAGGTGGCGCTATAACTGTTAAAAAGCAATAAAAACCATATATTTTTAATAGTAAATTGCCTGTTTTGGCTGAAAATGGTCTGTTCCATCTATGATTTAAGCGGTTACATGCTTGCTAAATAAAACGTAATATCTTTTTACGCATATGTGCCTAAAGGCCTTAAATGCTTGAACCCCAATAAATGCTGCGCTTGCAGCTTTAATTCTTATTAGTACTACTGAATACAATCACGCAATTACAATGTAAAGGCCAACTGACACTCAACAGACTGTGGGTGTTGGTCGATTCTCGTTTTCTCCGATTGAAGGCGAATCTGCATTTGTCGGGTCTTTGAATTTCTGAGGAGTGACATACTGTAAACCAGTGATTGACAGCCTTGGTCTGCGTCTGTCAGTGCAGTGTGAATTGGCCTTGACATGTAACGTATGTAAAGTAAGGTGCCACCAAAAAGAATGTTGTGTAACCAATGACTTCCTCTTGAACTGTCATATCCAGGCCTGATCTCCTGAGGTCAGAGATCATTCTCCCCAAGATGGACGCTGGTGTGCTGCAGGTGACTGTCCCACCATGTTCAAACCGAGGACCTACCTCACCTAGTCGGGCCCGCAGGGTAAAAACCCGTCATCGGAGGAGCGGCAGAGGAAGCAGCGGGGATCTCTCAGGGCCTAAGCACCCTTCTGCCCCTGCTAGCCAAGAAAGAAAGCCCACACTGTCCAACACGACGACGCCCGCCGCGCCCCTCACTGAGACGGTTTCAGGGGGCACCATGAGGGAGGGCCAACTGGAGCCGCCTCCGCTGAAGCTGTCCTCGTCCAGCCCGGATCTGCTGTGCTCCACCCGTCACGTTGAAGATGGAGTCAGTGGAGCCACCACGACTGAAGCACTGGGCAGAGAGACCAGTGGCGGGGCAGAAGCTGGGGCCGGTCTGGACGAGACTCCACCCAGAAGTGACACGGCCAGTGAGGATGCCGCTTCACTGCCGTTCTCCAGCAGCCCTGATTCGCCCTGCTGTGGCAGAAGTGGAGCGGTTGGCAGAACCCATGCAGAGGAGAGAGAAGAGGGCACCAGCGCGGTGCGATTGCCCAGAGGATCCAGCGGAAGTCACCTGACTCCATCGGCCATATTGTATCGAGCTGCTATCACTCGCAAACAGGTAACTGGAACAGACTTTGTCAAGGTTTACATATTTATATGTCTTCACAAAGTGCCCTGAAATGCAACCTGTACACTTCAAACATCAACATTCAACAACGATTATTAAACAGTAAATGTAATTTGAGGGTTTTATATTTACAGTGCTCATTTAGGCCTAGTACCGCCCTTAAACTGTTACAGCTGATTTAGTTACACTACTTTAGAACAGTTTGAATGAAGTGTGTTAAATTCCACCAGCGACGTGGCGTTTCCTCTGAAGAAGAAGAGGGTGAAGTGGACAGCGAGGTGGAGTTACCAAGAAGACGGTAAGAACGTCATTATTTATTCTTTCTGGAATATTTTCTTGCAAAATAAGATAGTAGGTAGGTTGCTTTATTTATGTTAAGCTGCCTTTCCAAACCCATAAGAAGATCATTTTATCTTGTTTTGGCAAATGCTCATACAAATAGGCTGATTGCAAATTTTCAACAAATCTGTATTATGTATTTGGAGTTTTGTCAAAATGGCTATATTTATGATATGACTACAGGCACTACAGTGCAATACAGCAATTGCACTACAATGGGAAACACTGATGGGAGATAACTGGTATTGATCATTAGTTATGTTGCTAGCTGATGATATTTAAAGGCTGCTTGCTAGCCTGACTAAAACGAGACATTCTGTTCCTGAGAGATGATCCTACCCAACCAACTTTGCATGGTGGGGCCAGTGTAGGCATGATATGGGCTTGAGGATTCAGATAGAGCCAACATGGAACCCACGGACAAACCCATTTAGGACCTATACTGGGGCTAATTCAGATAGGGCCAACATGGAACCCACAGACAAACACATGTAGAGCTCATACTGGGGCTATTTCAGATAGGCAGCTTTACAGTGATAAATAGGAAAATAACGATTCAATGATGCAAACAGAATTCAATTCTGCTGTAAAGCAGCTCTAAAAAGACAGTTGTAAACAGTCATTATTCAGTTGAAATTGAGTTTCGGCCCAAACCCAGAGTGATGGGTGGTGGAAGGATGCTGATAAACTGTCAAACAAACAGAGGTAAGACTGGTGTATATATATATATACACTTTTTGTCGTTAATGAGTTGATTAACTGAATGCTCTCCACTTGTGATAATTAGGTTAATTATATGAACCTGCTCCTCCCAAACTTTGTTAATAAAACATCATATAGTTGAATATAGGGTTTCCCCGACTAAGCAAGCCAGAGGCTACAGTGGCAAGGAATTCAAACTCCATCAGACAGAAATGAAGAAAAAAACCTTGGGAGAAACCAGACTCAGTCGGGGGGCCAGTTCTTCTCTATCCAACAAACGAACAGTGCATGATTATAATTCAGGCCGCATCACAAGTCCGAAGTCAGATTGTGGATCTGTAGCATTTAAAATATTTCATCCAGTTCCTTCTCATTGAAGATCAGATTCATCACGCTGGTATGGAGACGAAGCTGGCCATAAGGGTCTGTGCAGAGGACTTGTCTGGTTCTTTTGGTCTTTGCTGAGGATCTGTGCCAATGGCTATCGTGTCGACGAGGTCTTCACAAGGGGATTGTCTAGTAGACATGGTCTCTGCTGACATTCAGGGCTGCGATGAGGTCGTGTCTAGGTGCAGGTCCACCATATGATCTGGATACGACCTGGATCCGGCTGACTACGGTAACCTTGGGATAAGGATTAGACAGACAGACTAATTTTACCGTAGATGCCATTCTTCTGACAATGTAACAAGTACATTGGGTGTTATGGGAAGTGTTCCCGGTTTTGGTTGACCTAATTTATGCAGCCTAAAAATCCTTTAATGGATTGGAATTATAGAAATGTGATAATGTGTCATGTGTATGCCAGGTCAAAGAGATGTGTTTTAAGTCTAGATTTAAACTGACTGCTTCCCGAACAATACTAGGAAGACTCTTCCAGGGTTTGGGTGTTAAATAGGAAAAGGATCTACCGCCTGCGGTTGATTTTCATATTCTAGGTATTATCAGCTGGCCAGAATTTTGAGATTGCAATAGACGTGAAGGACTATAATGCATTAAGAGCTCGCTCAGGTACTGGGGAGCTAAACCATTTAGTGATTTGTAAGTAATTAGCAAGATTTTAAAATCTATACGATGTTTAACAGGGAGCCAATGCAGTGTTGACAGAACCGGACTAATATGGTCATACTTCCTAGTTCTAGTAAGAGTTCTAGCTGCTGCATTTTGGACCATCTGGAGTTTGTTTATTAGGCGTGCAGGGCAACCACCCAGTAGAGCATTACAGTAATCTAGCCTTGAGGTCATGAACGCATGAACTAACTGTTCAGCATTTGTCATTGAGAGCATATGTCGTAATTTAGATATATTTTTAAAATGGAAAAATTTGGATTTACAGATACTAGAAATGTGGCTTTCAAATGAAAGAGTGGTATCAAAGAGCACACCCAGGTTCCTAATTGACGACGAAGACTTAACAGAACAGCCATCAAGTGTTAGACAGTATTTTAGGTTATTATCTGCAGAGGTTTTTGGTCCAATAATTAAAATCTCTATTTTTTTCAGAATTTAGTAGTAGGAAATTACTAGTCATACAATTTTTTATATCAGCTATGCATTCCGTTAATTTTGTGAATGGCTAAGTTTCATCAGGGCTCGAAGAAATATAGAGCTGAGTATCATCAGCGTAACAGTGAAAACTAACACCATGCTTCCTAATGATATCTCCCAAGGGTAGCATGTACAGAGTGAAAAGCAACGGTCCTAATACTGAGCCTTGCGGTACTCCACACTGAACTTGTGATCGGTATGACATCTCTTAATTTACTGCTACAAATTGATAACAGTCAGATAAGTAAGATTTTAACCATGCCAATGCAAGTCCGCTAATGGCAACATCATTTTTTAAAATCTGTTCAAAATAACATTGTGGTCGATGGTGTCAAATGCAGCACTAAGATCCAGTAACACTAATAGGGAAATACAACCACGATCTGATGATAAGAGCAAATCATTTATGACTCTAATCAGAGCAGTCTCAGTACTATGGTACCGTCTAAATCCTGACTGGAAATCCTCATAGATACTATTTCTTTCTAAAAAAAGAACATAGTTGTGAGGATACTGCCTTTTCTAGTATTTTTGACATGTAACTGACTAATTCTCTAGGATCAAGTTGAGTTTTTTTAATAAGAGGTTTTAATAACAACCAGCTTTTGGTTCGTATCCTAATGACTATCATGAATTAATCATATTAAGAGGATCTATGACTTCTGGAAGCATCTCTTTCAGTAGTTTCTTCGGTTCTAACATACATGTTGTTGATTTTGATGATTTAACCAGTTTAGACAATTCTTCCTCTCCTATTGCAAAGAATTAATGTAATTGTTCCTGTGTGGTGGTGTATAGCACAACGTCCGATGCAATACTGTAGTAGACGGTTGCATGGTTATAATTTTCTCTCTAATAGTATCAATCTTGCAAGTAAAGAAATTCATAAAGTCACATTACTGCTGTACTATTTGGAAACGTCCAAATTTGAAGCTTTATTTCTCGTTAATTTATTTTTAAGGCCTTTCTGTATGCAGTAATACTGTCCTTCCACAAAATGCGAAATACCTCTAGTTTTGTTGTCTTCCAGCTACAGTCCATTTTTCAGGCTGCTCTCTTGAGGATGTGAGTGTGCTCATTATACCCTGGCTTCAAACTATTTTCCTTTAATCTTCTTTAAGTGCAAAGGAGCAACCGTGTCTAAAGTGCTGGAAAAGAGAGAGTCAATAGTTTCTGTTGCAACATCGAGTTCTTCTAAGCAATCTGGTATGCTGAGGAGTTGAAACTGATCAGGAAAATTATTTATAAAGATATCTTTAGTGGGAGAGGTGATAGTTGTACCATATTTATAATGGAGTTGGTTTTGCAGCCTTGGCTCAATGGAGTATACACGAGATTAGATAATGGTCTGAGGTGTCATCGTTCTGCTGCAGAATTTCAACACCATCAACACTGATTCTATGTGACTGATTCTAGGGCCCAAACTAGGGCTAATTCAGATAGGGCCGACATGGAACCCATGATAAGTTACTTATAGTTAGTAGAATGTCTAAAGTGCAAAATAAAGTGTTACCACATTTTTATTTTAATATATCCTTGTTTAATTGTTTGTATGTTCTCTAATGTCCGATTTACAGACGGCCGACCAGTATAACCAAGTGCCAATCAGTATCCACTTTCAGCTCAGAGAACCTGTCCGTCTCAGAGGGAGAGGAGGGCCACACCACTGACCACTCCCACAGCGGCACGCCAGATGTGGTCAGTACCAACACAGACGAGCGTCTGGACGACCGCAGTGATGACCTCATCTCCCAAGGGTCTGAGATCCCTGTGGATATTACAGATCCCACTCTGTCTGAAAGAGAGGCCGCCGCCCTTGAACAGGAGAGGGCGAATTTTGATCTGGAACAAAATATCCTGGAGGTACTAGTATTGTGTGAAACCATACAACACACTAGCTATGTTTACATGGACAAATTTTGCTTCAGTCGGAATGAAATTATTTTGATTGATAAATCCGAACGTAGAGTTTTGATCGGGGTGGGCAACTCTGGCCCTGAAGATCCACTTTCCTGTAGAGTTTAGATCTAACCTTAAACAACTGAACAAGCTAATCAAGATCTAAAGCAAGATCTCTTCAGGTAGTTTAATTCGAGGGCTGGATTATCGAATCAAAAAGTTGAGGTGGGCCGGGGGGTAAAAATTGGTAAAAATGATTTTATTAATTATTAGGCTTAAATGAAAATATTCTCACAGTGGTAAAACCATACATGGCTACTCAGTACCACTGTCAAATGATATTATATTATGACATGTTATATAGGCCTATAAAAAACGCCTAAACACAGGTACAAACTACACCTTAACAAAGACATGAATTATATATTCCCCTACCCACCTAATAAATATATTGCAATATAAATGGCTATAACATAGTTTTCAATATAAATATTCCACATTTCCACAAACCTTGGTAATTTTCTTCATGGTAAATGTTTGTAAGGGTGGTGATTTGGGGATTTAAAAGTCTTCTATCTTCATTCATGGCACTCCTGTTTTCCTCATCAGTCTTGTTGGGAATGTTGAGGCTGTTTCATCCGATTTAAAACTAGTTTAATCATTGAGTGATTTGTAGTTTGTAAACGAGAGGTGTGTGTCGAATTAAAATGCTTCTCACTAGATGTCGCAATGCTGTTTAATAATGGTGACCAGGAATAAACGCAGCTCCTTTAAGCTTTCGTTCCGTTATCCACTGGGCCGTGCCGCGTAGTTCAAAGTAAACACATGAAAACAGTGCTATTTGTTCTGTATTTGTTGTTACTGACCGAGAAACAACTACAGATGATTCAGTGACAGAGCGGTCTGAACAAATCCAAATCGTTTCAGATCGTTATGCAAGTGTGTTTGGCCAATTCACGGAAAAGAAAGAATCGAGACAAAAGAATGATTCATTCACGAATGATTGGTATCGCTGGTTCAGTCGACAGAAATACGGAACACACATAATAACTGCTGAAATATTGGCATGGAAAGTGTTTCTCAGGTCAGTCTGAGGAGCGTGCATGGTACGATCAGTCCGTATATAGCCGGATTTGGCCTGCGGGCCGCCAGTTGACGAGCCCTGATCTAAAGGAATACTAGAAAGCTGCAGGAAGGGGAGTTTCATCAGGGTTGGAGCTAAACTCTGCAGGACGGTGGATCTCAAGGGCCAGAGTTGCCTAGCCCTGGTTTAGATGAATGCTAAATAAAGGGATCAGGACGATTTTGGAGGAGAAGGAGAATTTTAGAATGACACGACTCGTTTCGTGAGTCATTTCGCCATTTCTACATCATTGCACATGCTCTGAACTTTTCAATCTGATCAAGTGTTTAATGTCCTATCGAATGGATTAGAAAAGGATTGGGCCAATTCATTCCAATTGACGTGGTTATATGTGACTTTTTTAAGTTCTTTCTCAATGGCTTGTGTTCGTTTATTCCACCACCGAATAGTCAATCTTACGAGCATCATATATAATGTGTCCAAGACTTTGATCATGCTCTCTGTCCTGTTCCCAGACTCGCGCATTATGTGAGGACTCGGACTGTGACAGCGCTGAACTTGACCAATCAGGGAGCGGAGAGCCGAGCCGTCCCCCGAGTGCAGGAGGCTGGGGCCAGGGCCCCCAAAACTGAAACAGACACACACACACACGTGAACCCGTGCAATCAAGCACACACAGGCATCACACCAGCACACACTTTCACTTTTGGTTGCACCAAAGCGGAACTGATTTTTCGTGAAACACGTGTGCGCACACATCATCTGAGAAATGCAGCGATACAACAGTAAACACAAAACAATTAGCCACCTAAAGAACAAATACACTGACACACTGGTCATAACAACTTTGGGATCGCAAACTGCCTCATGACCAGGACGTAGCCACGGAAAATATAGGAAGACAAGTAGTGCAGCAAACCGCTGCTAGAGACGAGGATTGCAGGAACTATGTGAAAAGATCAATGCAATTAAAAACTTCAGGGCATTCCCAAAAAGCAGCAATGATGCTTTCGTTAAGTTTGCGCTATTGTCGCGCAGATAGACTTCCTGGTGCTACGAGAGTGCCGGAATAATGTCCGTTAATGTGTGGAAGGCTTGTGGTTAGCAGTACGATTTGAAGTCAAAGAGTCTAGATTGAATCTGAATGTGTAGAGCCGGATGAAATCTTCCTTCTTCGGCCTGGATGAAGTAGTTTTGCCAAAACTGTACCCCAATAATCTGTTCAGACATGACGTAAATTAAGTGTGTTGCTCTCGGATTGGGACTGACTTCACTACTATGTACAGATGCTTCCTTTCCAAAGCATTTACAAGGTGCATATACAAATGTGATACTATAATGCCCTGAATTTATGTAAATATATATTTAGTAAGTTAAGTCTAAGAATAAAAAAGAAAACTATTTGTTAACGTAATTTAACAAGAAGACAATAAAAACGATCCAGTTTCGACTATTCTCCTGTGCTTGTGCCACCCGACCACGGCAGCTCAAACCGGTCTGTAAATGTACAGTCATATAGTCAGGTGCAGGACCTTTGGATGCAAGTATACGCGAACACAGACTGAACGGCACATATAAATGTACACGATCTATGATACGGAGATATCTGTTCCAACCGTCTGCTCTCCTCTGACCTCTCGGATTACCTTTCAATACTTTTTCTTTCGTAGGGACATGCAATATGTACATTTCAACTAATCTGAAGAAAGCACTTTTATTTTCTGCACTGTAAAAATAAAGTAAAACAAATAAATGACAATAAAAATAATGTATATGAATTTTAGCTTGCCAGATGTAGGTCTGAGAAGGGTAACGTCCTGAAGAACAAAATGCATGATATACATTTTTACGTATTTTAATTTTTAAATCGATTGTTTTTATACATCTAAAGAAATGTTTGCACCTTTTTTACCTTGAATGTGTAATGTTGTGTTGCTTGTAGGCACTTTACAGTAGGATGTTTATATACATGATCACTTTCTCATGTTGCACTGAAAATGTATTTAATGATGGTTCCCTAGATGCAAATCTCCAGTAACAAGAGTATGTATGTAAAGACAACCTTTTAAAAAGTTTTTGACGATAACACCTTGAACCACATCTTTCTTTTCTGATGATGTTTCGCTCTATTCTGACTGAAACTCAAAAGTCCTCAAATTGGTTACATTTACATAGACAGCAATAATCTGACTATGAATAAGAAATTGCTATGTAAAGAAAAAATACATTTTTCTGGCATATTTGCTAAAAGCATGAATGAACTGAGATTATTGAAATCATGTAAACACCTCAATCCACCATCCTACAGCAAACCATCTGGTGACACCTTTTATGTTTGTGAACTTGTAAAAATAAAAATATATAATTATTAAATAACTGCTAAGCTACAAAAATAGCCTCACATATACTACTTTCCACTATTGTGCAAACTTTGGTCACTAACCAGGCTCTGAATCAAAACATCTCAATGGTAATCTTGTCTTGTGAGGGGAAAGAAAAACTGTACGGACCAGACTATTGCCTTCCATTTAAATGTGGCTAATGCCAGACATGAAGCCCCCAGGATACGGAACTACAAGTAAGAGTTGCTTTAAGTGCAAATTTTTAACTCTGAATATCATTAGCTAGTCTTGGGTTTTGCAGGATCACTTTTATGAATCAGCTTATTATGTAGAAACTGCCATTCATGACTAGTACGTAGACTACACAAATTACCTTCACGAGCTCGGATATGAATCTTCAGTCTGGATTTAAAGGACACATTAGCTACTATTTAGTTTTGTGGACAATGCCAGTCATTTATTCTTGCTATTGGATCAGCTCAGCCTTGCTCCATATGTTAGGATATTGTGGAAGGCAGGAGCAAAATCACTTGGGAGTAGTAATGAAGGGGGGGGATATGTAAGGTGAATTCAGGGTGATTGGGACACTTTTTGCCATTGAGATGAATTCACCCCTACATCCTATAAAGCTTACATATAATAAAACAAATTAAAAAACAGTAATTCAGGAATTCAACTAATTCTTAACTTCTAAATGGTTTCAAAAAAGGAAAAGGGAGAAAGCTTGCGTTACAAAGAGGATGTCCATGTTGATAAAGAGAGACTTTAATGTCAGTTAACATCATAAACTTACTACATTTTCAAACATGTTCTGTCCAGTTATGCAAAATGTTGCTGCATATTTGGGTATCTGCATAGTACCCGTTAATAAGGAGTGCACTTCTTAGACTACTAAGGTAAGATCTGTTACATGTTGCTAGTTTAAGATCTATCCAGTTTTCTATGTTCAAGGGTCTATTTTGTCCCATAGACGGGCAGTTCACTCCAGTGCCATCCATGCTGTAATGCTCTGAGTGAGACGGTGGCTCAGATGGACAAATGTGACAGATTAGTTCTTGGTCTTATGTTTGCCTTGGAGGAATTGGAGAATCTCAGTGCATCTTTCCAGTCAAACACGGACTATCAGTGGTTTGCTTTGTGTGTGAAGGATGCTGCAGTGATTGACTTGATATTATTGTTCATTTCAAAGCTTATTAGCAGTGTGCTCACATATTAAAAATGATCTTTATTTCATTCTGACAGGTAAGCTTTTGGAAAGGAGGCCTTGGAAGACTTTAATCGGAATAAAAAAAAAATGTTTTGCAGTCATTGCAGTGAAACAGAAGCTGACCCCAGGCCATCTCTACTCACAGTAGGCACGATTGCCTTGTACTGAGTCCAAGCACGAATGTCCACCTTCCCCCACTGGCCTGCACTCACAATGAAATTAACGGATGCTTCTCAGTTAGAAGGCTGCGTCCTTCCTAGTGCAGTCCTCCTCAGCAGTAAATGCAACACATGCGTACTGCGCCTGATCCCAGCTGAGCCATGCCCAAATCCAGCTCTTCAAACGATCACGTGTCAAACAGACTAGACTTTGGGGGTCAACGTGCTCAGTCATGGTTCAGCTCATCTGGTGTGAGTAGGACGCAACACCCACGGACACAGAGGGACACTCCGGTTCACCTCGTAGCTCGTAGATAACATTCCCAGTTATTCCTCCTCTGCGTGTTTATGCACGCTGGTTGCAGTAGGGAACTAGATTTTTTTTAAATGTTTAGATTTTAACAAAACTGTCACTACTATATTCTAAGCAATAATAAAAGATTATCCTTCGTACAAATCATGGCCATCTGAGGCCTTTTTCTTCATTATAATATGAGGAGAGTACCACTCTGGAATCAGCATGAATTGCAGATGTTTTTGGGCTCTACTTGAACAGGTTTTCATGTTCATTATTTTCCTCATATTCTCTATTGTTGCAGCTCCTCACTTCCCATGCTGCATCTCAAATCACAAACTATTACATTTTGAGTAAAATTTAACAAAATGAAAACATTTTCCACTTTAAATGTCATTTCTAGCAAGAAATTACTACTGTAGTAGTTCAATATTTGTTTAGTTCTTACCAAAGCTTGCTGTTTTGCTGTAGATTATGCTGCCTCAGAAGTGTCTGAAATCAGTTTCGTGAGGTGCCTTCATGCACAAACGCTGCCGTACAAGTCATTGCCTGACAAGGCAGCAAAGCAAGTCAGCTGCCTAGGTTTTCGGATGCAGCCTGTTTAGTTCCTGTCTCTATGAAGCCCCTCCTTCTGAAAAGCACAGTGTGCTCTGATTGGTCGACTGGAGCAGTGTGTTGTGATTGGTGTTTGGAAGTGTCCCGCCCCTCACCATAACCACCAGTTTCAACACAGTACTAAGTAACTCAACAAGGCAACGCCCCTTTATTCTGTATATGAATTATTTAAATGAGGAATATTGTGAAGAAGACTCGAGACTACAATGAAGGCGTTTCAGGGAGCTCATATAGAGAAGAAGAACTGCTGGAGGGACATTGGAAGCCTTTTTCATGCTCAAACGGCAACATTACACTAAAGAAAGACTAACATGGAAAAATCCTTTTTCAATAATTCATTACACTCAGATGTACATCACAATACAGAATATAAAAACCACAGGACGCCATTCCATAGTTTCAGCATTTCATGTTTTAATTTTGCATGTTTAATTCTTCATTCCAGCTGCACTCCAAAATCTACAATATTCAGAAAACGTGCACAAAAAGGTTTTAGGTTTTCCTTCCTCCTGCGAGAAAAAATAAAATAAAATAGAAAAAAATAAAATAAAATAGAAAACATAACTATTACTCAAGCAGAGTAGAGAGGAAACTAGTGTTAAATCTAGAAAGTTCCTTCTAGTCATGTAATTGATCAGTAACTCAGTCGCATCATCATCATCATCATCATATAAATGTCAATTGGGAATCCTCCAGTCTGGCCTCGAAACCACAGGGTTAAAAAAAATATTCTCTCTAAAAGAAATATTTTCAACTCATTATTATAGCAGTAATGTCATGTGTGCAGAAACTGCAGCATCTCCCAACCCTCCCTCGAACAAAACCTCCAACTTCAGGATAAAGAAAAAAAAGAAAAAAAGACAAATATTGAGGAATGACACATATTCAAATGTCAAAAAAAAACAGAAGTCACCTGAAACCCCTCAGATTCAATGGATCTGATGCAGAAAACAGAGTTCATCCTCTGAAACTCACTTCTAGGACTTTAAAATCTGTAACTTCCTAGAGTTAAATTAAAATAAATAAATGTTCGGTACAGGGAAAGCGTCAATCTATCATTTGTAGTTGCTGCTCTCTTTTTTATTTTTTATGTTTTTATAAGAAAAATCTGAGATAACAAAAACATATTAATGCGTTTTTTCAGATTTTTCCACTTTCTCCACTGTCGCTTCCATATGGTAATGTTAACTGACAAAATACGCAAAAGAAAAAAAAAAAAAAAAAAGACATTAAAAACTGTACGCAAAGGGATTTTAAAAACATTTTCATGAAATAAATAAATAAAATACTTGTGTATATCCATGAAGCATAGCTTGGGTGGGTGAAAGGAAAGGATAGGTTGAAAATACTTGGTTTCCTTTTGCACTTAGAGAGCGTAAATGTGATGGAGGAGGAGAAACGGGCCGGTGGGAGGCGGACAGCATCAGTTCGCCGCCATTCCTGTCGCCTCGGATGAGAGTCTGGAACCGCGAGAGAAGACGAGAAGACAATTACATAGTCATCAAAGTCACCTGAGCTCAATATGAATCAGAGTCCAGCATGAGCGTTACCGTGCGTTGATCAGGTACTCGGCCAGGCTGATGCTGGCGGGCGAGCCGGTGATGGTGACCTGCCGGTCGGTCGATCCCTCCACTGGGTTGGCGATCTTGATCTGTGCCCCTGACATCTGACGAATCTCATTGATCTTGGCACCTTGACGGCCGATGATGCAGCCAATCAACTGTGAGAATTAACACAGACACTCCATACAGTTAAAACTGTACTGACTCATCAACACCCTG
>CM074438.1:35850092-35922592 GCA_037101425.1 Elopichthys bambusa | reverse complement strand
AGGGTTAATAAAAAAATAATGTAGTTAGTCTGTTTTTTTCTTTCTTTCATTTTTAGTTTCGTGAATTTAACCTCTGCTTTAAAAAATAATTTTTATTTTCAGATTGTAAACGTTAGAATGTGATGATTTGACCCTTTTCGCACATAAAAGCATGGTTATAGTCACTATATTTGTTTTCATAGCCTTCAATATGAACACTGTTTGTAGGACAACATTAGGCGGGATGTTTTTGCTAAATCTAAATAGAAATATGTCGAAAATACCAAAATATATACAGTTTATCGCCATTTAGCCAAAAATAGAGATTTTTTTTGCCCTAAGCTGAACAATGTCAGCCGGTCACATGTGGAGATGAGCCGTACCTCCTCTAGCTTCTCGATGATCATGGAGAAGGCTTTGAAGATGGCGGTGGTGGGGCCTGCGAGGGTGATGATGCGTTCGGGGCAGTTCCCTTCAGAAATGTTGATCCGCGCACCGCTCTGTAGAGAACACCATCGCTATCACACATCACACAAAACATGAAAACAGCTGCAGACGATGACAGACGGCAGATCTCACCTCCTCGCGCATCTTCTTCACCGATTCACCTTTCTGAAACACACACAGCAATTATATTTAGTAATATATCATGAAAATAAGTTATACCAGTAGTAGTTCTGGTTGGCCACTAGGTGGACCGAACAAAGATATTGAAGACCCATTATTTTATATATATATAAAAAAAAATGTAAAACATCTAAATATGGATTCACTTAAAGCCTTTTCAACTGCATCAACAAAATAAAACTATCTTCTGTGAAAGATTACAATCAAATCAAATATATTCGACGACTTTAGTAAATATGTGAGTGTGTCCCATCATGTGTTGTGTGTAGATGACCACACGTGTCCTCTAATCGCATCCTTCACGATCTAAAACAACTTGTTTTCCTAAATTATATTCTCAAAATTTTGTGATGCAGGATATTCTCGCTCACCATCACAAGCATGTCTTCTTGTTCTTTACCACGTCCATGTTCACAATGAACGCGCCGCTCGCGTATGATGACCTTTAGGTGACTGTACGTGATTTAAAGCTCTTCTATTGGTCAGGATACTGATATAGGAACTGATATTGACAGGTAAGTGTCATTCATATAGTTTCCCCTGTAAAAACGTCACACTGGGCGTGTATTGAGTATCCTGACATTACCATATGCCACACTGAAGCGCGTTAACCTGCTCTATTACACCCGATAACCAAAATAACGAACTTTTAAACTAGCATCAAACGGCCCCTTTAAGTGTGCCTTATATGACAGCAATGGTGGAAAAGAGCATGCTGAAATTAACTGTACAATATCAACAGATGCTGATAAATTAATAAAATTTAGGCTATATTTGATTTTAATGGTACAGATGTACTGGGAAATAGCCATCTAGTGGCAATCTGTGGCAAAACTGCTTTGAAGAACTCATCTGAGGAGATGAAGACAGCAGATGAAGGATAAAAACATTATTACTGTAATGTAGGTGATACCCTCATGTCATGATTCAATATATATCATGATGCTGAACGATACGATATTATGGAGATACAGTAAAAAAAAATGAACTGTTGATTAAAATGCTAAATTATGAGTGGAAATGAACAGGCTTGGACTTGCTGGTTCTGACACCAGAATAAAAATACTCATACTTCTAACGCTGAAACAGATTTATTTTAGATGAATATATTTGCACTCTGCCTAGATATATATAAGTAATAATAGTAATATATATACAAAATGTAGGCCACTTTTTACAGGTAACAAGGCATTTGGGTATTATCAGGACTCACAAATATTCCCCCATTGCATTATTATACATTATATATCATAGTACTGACACTAAAACTCTGCATCGTGTCCAAACCAGTGACGATAAAGTGGCAAGTGTTCATATGATTAGGTTTCCATTTCTGCAAAGTTCTGCTCCTCATGCATATTAGCCAATGAACATGGAAAGATTGGAATCAGACGTCACATGACAAACACCTCGAGTTTGTGATGGTAAAGTGCGACACCGCACAGGAGTTGAGAATACGAGATCGGAGAGGTCGATTATATTGTTTGTCGTTTATTAGTATAAACGTACAGACAGTCAACCGTTATAGAGGTGTTTTTTGTTTGTGAACGCACCTTCCCGATGATGCTGCCCACTTCTTTGCCATGCATGAGCAGTCTGATGGTGAGCGTGACGTTGAGTCCTCCTTCAATCACACCAGAGTCCATGATGATCAATGAGTCGAGCTCGGGATCTTTGGTCACTGATGATTAACCTGTCAATACACACAAACACACGTGCATCACAATACCATACTCACACTGCACTTCAGAGAATACCGTGGTGCCGTCCAAAACACATGGTAATACCACAGTACAGGCAAGAGTTGACTTCATCAGACTAGTGCAGGTAAAGGTTTATTTTTATCTGCAGCTTATTCCGAAAAACATGAATTCGGGTTATGTTTAAAAACACCAAGCATTACTACTATAAACATGAAGATATTCCGAGTAGTCATGTAAATAATAAGTTAAATCAGCGGATTATTCATATAAACATGACATCTGAGGCGTCGGGTAATGAATCAGTGTGAAGCAGCTTTAGCTCGTGTGTTTACTAGCTGCGTAACAGAGCCTAATAACGGCCGACTCCTCTTCACACGAAATATACAATTTTGGGCTGTATTTAGAGCGTTTATTTGACGATTTCAACTACACGCTGCAGTGGTTAATGCGGAAATATCAACAAACGTCGCGTGAGAAGTGCGGAGGGTGGTTAGCACGAGCGCTAAGGCTAGCGCGCGGCCTGCAGGGCCCTCGCGCGCATGAAACGCGGTAAAGTCTCACCTGACGCGCGCGCTCCGGGAAGGGGAGAGGGTCCGAGGGTCCGGAGGGTGAGAGGGGGAAGGTTCGGGAGGTTCGGGAGGGAGTTTTGAGAGGATTCGGGGAAGAGGGAAGACACGGCTGCGTGATCGAGCTCCACTCTTACAAAGACAACAAGATGTGTCCCGATCACCTCTCACCCACGACCTTTCTGACGTCACCACGCACTGCCCACGCCCCTCGGCGGCTGCGTACTGCACACTGCGCGCAGTATGTACTGCACACTGACGCGTCGCCTACTACTGGATCGGTTTTTTTTTTTTTTTCCCTAGTGAAATACGAAATGGTTTTTGCTCTAAAATAACTTTTTTTTTTTGTCAGCACACTCTTTTTCGTTTTCCAAGGCAGGGCTGCCAACATTTAAAAAAAGGAATCATGACACGAGAAATCAAATCTCCCTTGATCTTTTGGCATATAAGAGGTAACGTTATTAGTATCAAGTTACATAACTTAAAACGTCCTCGTCATCAATAAAAAAGCATTTATACTACGTTTGGATCTGAGGTGGCATGTGACGTAACAAGCGCAGAACCATTTGCATACTTCTCATAATGTGTTCAATTTATATTATGTCCCCCAGTTGTTGATATTTTTCCCTTTGTATTTTTGTTATTACCTGTGTACTGTTTTGAGCATTAATATATAAAAAAATCTGCTGGAGCAAGACAACGCCTACTTTTACACGCGTGTTCAGTCAGAGCAGTAGGCTAGTTGTTTATGATAACCGGGCTCTCAAGTGTTATCAAAAGTTTGGAGTGAGATTACATCTGTTAGGGGAGGATCCACTCAAATATCTGCAGCAGCGGCCCCTCGGCCCCACCCAATTCTCTCGAGTCTTTGCTAGCAGTTCAGTTTTACCTAATGTTCATAATTGTTACCAGCACAAATAGAAATGATGCTGCTTGTTGACATCTGTCACACCTTGATGGACACACGAGTTCTCCTGTCTGCACACCAGTAGTAGGAGCTGGTGGTGCCTATGGTAATGAATGGCCATTTGGTTGACCACTCACAAAAAAAAGTACACCTGGTGGCTGCTCCACTTAATGCTTTCTTCTTCTTCTTCTTCTTCTTCCCTGTCTTGTCCACTGTCTCCTCTATGGTCTTTATCCCCAACTGTCTTCTCTACCATCTCTGCCTCCACCTCTTCCACTGTCTCCTCCTCGTATCTGGCAACCAGAATGAAATAATACTCTTTTGCTTTTTCCCTGACATCTTTGAAATAAACAAATGCAACGATTAATGCAATATATTTAAAAAGATACAACAGTGCCTCAAATGTTTTAAAGTCAATTTTCAGGTTTTTATATATTACACCTATTACACCACAAAGCAGTACTTTCAGTTTAGTTTAATGTATTAAAGTAATAATAAACCTGAATTTTCTTAGTTTATTGATAACAATATTTCTAATAATTTCCTATTTCTAACCAACTATGTCTTTTCTGTTGTTTTAGGTTGTACTTGGCAGCCATGCACTTCCAAAAGCTACATCATCTGGAAAGACTTTTGTTCCCCAAGGCTAAGAAAGGCTTATACACAACAAAACCACTGTCATCAAATGCAACATACTGTAAGTTTAAATAAAACATTTAATTAGTATTTTGTAAACAAAAACATGTCATGTTCAAGGCTTGCACAGTATGACTTTGTTTCAGTAACAGTAGTGCAATTACATTTTCTAGGCTACGACTTCAATCTAATGACGCTGCTTTTTGAAAAGGTTTTCCCTACATGGAGGAGCTGCATTAAATGAAAGTGCCTGAGAGCCTATGTACACAGTTTGATAGACCTTCATTGGAGGAGGCCATTGCTGATCATGTGTCAAGGTTCAGTCTAGGGGCAGTCTGAATCTGACATAGCTGCCTTCTGTGTCTGGGAACGTGCATCGTATACAGAGGACAACATATGATGGGATTACAACCCTGACCCTATCTGCCCAAAAAGCCCCAGCACCAGCAAATTTCTATAAGCCAAATGACTGATAGGAACACAGATAAAACACATTTTAAATTTCACGTTCATAAAGTCTTGCTGGTGAAAGTTATTGTGTGTATAATGTACTGTTTATATACACTCATCAGGCATAACATTATGACCACCTTCCTAATATTGTGTTGTTCCCCCTTTTGCAGCCAAAACAGCCCTGACCCGTCGAGGCATGGACTCCTCCTGAAGGTGTGCTGTGGTATCTGGACCAAGATGTTAGCAGCAGATCCTTTAAGTCCTGTAAGTTGCGAGGTGGAGCCTCCATGGATCGCACAGATGCTCGATTGGATTGAGATCTGGGGAATTTGGAGGCCAAGTCAACACCTCAAACTCGTGGTTGTGCTCCTCAAACCATTCCTGAACCATTATTGCTTTGTGGCAGGAGCATTATCCTGCTGAAAGAGGCCACCAGGGAATACCTTTTCCATGAAAGGGTATTCCCAAAAATATTTTTGTAAAGATACATACATAAAGCTATATGTCATAGTTTTCTTAAAGGACCGTAGTCTGCCCTATAAATGTTATGTGCCTTCTGCAATGAATACAAATTCGAGCACACAGGCTCAAATCCAGGGTGATTAATCATACCGGTAGGTGGGGCAACAACTTACATGTCTTACTAGAACATGCAGATTAACAAAAATAATAGTACTTGGGAATGTGCATCTACTTCAGGGCTCTTAAAGCAACATGTTCTTGCTCAGTGGGCATTACATCACAATTGCCATAAGTGCACCTGTTGAGTGTGGATACCAATCATTTTTTATTTTATATTACACCTCATTGGTTTAAAAATTCTCATTCTAAGGGACTTTCCCATATTTTTTTAGCCATTGCTCCTATAAACCACTTCCAAATGAGGAAGACAGCTTGCAAAGTTTCTATTGTACATGCTATTAAATAGACGTTTGCCATATCAATGCTGCTGGTTCCAGTAAGGCCTATACATGCATTATGTCACTTTCATCCATTACAAACTAGTTAAATAGTGTTCTACTGTGACTGGATAATTTGGTGACAATAACCTGTTTTGAAGCACATCCCGTTACACAAGTAATCACGTGAAATACGAAATAACCATATTAATTATGTACATAATTCACAATATTATAACACTTTCCATGCGGAAACAGGCTGCTCCATTCTTTGTTGTTGGTTCATTTTCTTCCAATTCCTCATTAGATTCTGGCTCAAATATGTACGGCTGTATCACACGTAGAGCCATCGCAACAATCGGCACCGACAGCTAACACTGTAAACAGTTCCTCACGTGGTTTGAGAACTAATGCTTGGTTCACGCCACCTCGTATTTACCGGAATCTTGAGATGACAACACGTGACGTTGTATTCGGAGCTGTTCTCGGACTGGGAATTATGCATTTCTATGGCACCACTATCAGCACCGAATCACCATATTTATATTTATGTATACTAAACTTTGCCAACAAAAGTAACAAATTAACCAAATAATATTCCTTATGGAATGACATGTCGTAAGAAAAATAAAACCAAATAAAATATTTTCAAAACAAAGTTGAACAACAAAAGAGCAGAAATCTAACCAAAGATTTTTTGAATGAGGAGGTATGATAGAGCGTTTGGACCCGGACAACCGAACGCCCCGAAAATGCGAGTAAAACCAACACTTAAACTAAAGGTTGGACTCAATAGAGTTCGTGTTACAACTTACCACAGATCTGGTAATCCATGGATATTGACATGCAGCCATGAATCGTGTTTACAGCTACCAGTACCTGGTTTAAGGACCATGGTATCCCTGTTCTTAATTGGTCAGCAAATTCGCCTGACCTTAACCCCATAGAAAATCTATGGAGTATTGTGAAGAGGAAGATGCGATATGCCAGACCCAACAATGCAGAAGAGCTGAAGGCCACTATCAGAGCAACCTGGGCTCTTATAACACCTGAGCAGTGCCACAGACTGATCGACT
The DNA here is from genome assembly GCA_037101425.1 of Elopichthys bambusa. NCBI lineage: Eukaryota > Metazoa > Chordata > Actinopteri > Cypriniformes > Xenocyprididae > Elopichthys > Elopichthys bambusa. Next base: position 35,915,746 of record CM074438.1, on the reverse strand, counting down.
CCATGCCACGCCGCATTGCTGCAGTAATTCAGGCAAAAGGAGCCCCAACTAATTATTGAGTGCTGTACATACTCATACTTTTCATGTTCATACTTTTCAGTTGGCCAAGATTTCTAAAAATCCTTTCTTTGTATTGGTCTTAAGTAATATTCTCATTTTCTGAGATACTGAATTTGGGATTTTCCTTAGTTGTCAGTTATAATCATCAAAATAAAAAGAAATAAACATTTGAAATATATCAGTCTGTGTGTAATGAATGAATATAATATACAAGTTTCACTTTTTGAATGGAATTAGTGAAATAAATCAACTTTTTGATGATATTCTAATTATATGACCAGCACCTGTACATTTCTGTGTGGACAGTGCTAAATCAACAAAGACTGTGCATCGTGGGTCACCAGTCAACTTAAGACTTGTGCTTTTAGATCCGCTCTTACGGACAACAAAATTAAGTAGAGTTATCCCTGGATGGAGCTCTAGACAGAGTTAGTCCAGGAAGATTTGTCTGCAAGGGTACTGTTTAAATGCACAGCTACCTGACAAATACTCTGACTGAAACTCCCTGACTCTTCCATCTAGATAGGGGTATTCTCTGTTTTTATTAGGGCCCGAGCACAGATGGTGTGAGGACCCTATTGTAATTGCTCGGTCAATTATTATTATGCTCCGAAATGAATCACATTTTTGAGAGCCTAAACATTCTCGAAAACTCATGAAACTTTGCACATGCGTCAGAAGTGGTGAAAATTTACATCTGATATGGGTTTCAGAATTAAGTGTGGCAAAATGGCTCGATAGTACCACCTACAAAATTTCAATTAAGAGCCCTTCGCGCTTCATTTTGTGGAGGACCCCAGGAAGGACCTGTCTTTATTGGCTTCATATCCACTGATCAAGCTACTCTTCATGAGATACAACATCATATTGGACTTGGTATGTTCGGTGGGAGTTGATATCGATCAGCTCCTGAGTGATGAATTGCACTTTAGTGATCATAAGCTATTGACTTGTGAATATACCATCTCTACCTCACTACAGTCTTCTAAGCAGCGTGTTATAACCTTTGGGAATAGTAAGCATATTGATCCTGAACTTATTTCCAACCACATTGCTGAGCTTCCTTTGCTTGGCTCTGTTGATTGTTATAACTCTGCACTGAGAGAACGAATTGTTACTTTTTCCAAGTTGTCCCCTTGGTATACAAATTATTTGCGTGCACTCAAAGGAGGATTGAGTGCTTATATAAAAAATCTGGTCTCACTGTTCATAATTTGATGTTTGAACAACACCATTTGGAGTATCACTCTGCTTTAAAAGCCACCAGAGAGGCATACTCTTCACATATGATCAACGAAGGTGCAGCTAATCCGAGGACGGTATTTAAAACAATCAACAAACTTCTTAAACCTCAAATAAAAATTTTGTTGAGATGTGTAACAAATTCAACAAATAATTTAGTGAGAAAGTCCATAATATCTATAGCTCTATTGCTTCTGGCTCTTCTTTGCCATCTACTGAGTCTTATTCTAAAAACTCACTTTCCACGTCATTTTCGAATTTTGTCATTGTTAGTATATATAATGTTTCGAAACTGGTCATGTCTATGAGTTCATCTACATGTTCTCTCGACCCCCTGCCTACTGAGGTTCTAAAAAAGTGCCTACCATGCTTATGCCCCTCTATAACTGTAATTATTAACGATTCCTTAGCTACTGGCCAGGACCCTGTGGCCCTTAAGACGGCTGCTATCACACCAGTTCTTAAAAAATCTGGCTGTGATGCTCAAGATTTATCCATATATCCATATATATCCATTTATCCATATAGACCTATTGTGAATCTGCCCTTTCTAGCCAAGGTTATTGAAGCAATATCTGTCCAAAAACAATCTATTAGAACAGTTCCAGTCTAGAATTAGATCTGGACACAGCACAGAGATTGCTCTAGTCCGGGTCACAAATGACCTTCTCACTTCAGTAAGATTCAGTAACATTCTAGTCCTGCTAGACATTAGTGCTGCTTTTGACACTATATGTCATTCCATCCTCCTGGATAGGCTGTGTGGTTGGCTAGGCATCTCTGGTGTTTGACTGGTTTAAATCCTATCTCTCTGATCTTTTCCAATTTGTCTCTCTGGCAAAAAACAAATCCGAGCCAATATTAGTTCAGCAGGGTGTCCCGCTGGGGTCATTACTTGGACCCATTTTGTTTTGCATTTATATGCTGCCTCTTGGTGACATTATTAGAAAATATGGTCTTGGGTTTAATTTTTATGCTGATGATGCGCAGATCTATGTCAGCACATACCCTGATCCTAATCTTGTACTCACATCTCTTACTGCCTGTCTGGAAGAAATAACGTTTTGGATGCATGACAATTATCTTAAACTCAATGAATCTAAAACTGGACTTCTACTTGTTGGTGTCACGATCACCAGTGAGAGTGCCCGTCATTGCCACCAGAGGGCCATCCACCCTAGACTACACGCATCATTTGGACTCCATTTCCCATACCCTGGACTGATCACCCTGTACCTGCTACCCATTATACAATCACTCACTCATATATAAAAGACACTTGCACCTACACTTCCATGCAAAGTCTTGTTTAGCCCTGTCTGACCTTTCTGAACACTTCCCCTGGATTCCATATTCTTGTGTTTAACCTTTGACTGTTACTCATTTCTGATTCTCTGCTGCCTGCCCTGATCTCTGCCTGCCTTGGGATTCTGATTGTTTGCTGCCAACCCTGATCACTACCTGTCACTGTTTCTGCCACTGGCTCATCCTTGCTATTATTGTGTCTGTGAACTTAACTTCAATAAAAGCTGCAGATGGATCCTCACTCCGTTGTCCCGTTCATTGTACAGTTTGGATGCCGTCAGCTTTGTATAAATGCAATCATCTAAATTTGAGGATTCTAAACATGTGTCTCCATCTTCACAAGTGCGTAACCTGTGTTATTTTTGATTTGCAGCTGTCATTTGATGCCCACATCAAAATGGTCTCGAAATCTGCATTTTTCCATTTCAGAAATATAGCTAGACTAAGTCACTCTCTATCTATGCCTGATGCGGAAAGGCCTATCCATGCCTTTATTACGTCGAGGCTAGATTATTGTAATGTACTTTATTCTGGTCTCCCTGACAAGTACATCAAGAACTGATCTCAGGCTTTCATTCTAGTTTTACAAATTTTCATTTGACATAATCACTGTTTCAAAACACAAGATCATTGTGATATGTAATGAGAACATTTGGTTTAAACACTGAAACACAACAGTATGATCTTCTTTCAGTTTAGTACTTTTAACAATCAGTTCATTCAATAGCAAACAATGCAAGATACATGTTTCTAATCACCCTTGATGCTGAATTAATTACAGTTGCACAGGATACAGATTACATTAGAAATACACTTACATTAGAATACATTCAAAAATACACATGCCTGGCGACTAATGGGGCGTTCACACCAGACGCAACTTGCGCGAATAAATCTATTTGCGCATAGTTGGACGCTTGAACATTTTGACTTTACTCGCTTCATTAGCACGTGAAATTCGCTTCACAACAGACACAAATTCGCGTCTTCTGCCAGGCGGCTCGTCTCGTTTCTGCACACTTCCTCTGAATAAACACATCAACTCGTCAGCGGGAAAGTAGTTGTAAAATACGGCAAATAAGCTCAACATGCCAGCTTTAGCTAGCTTGTAGTCTCAATATGTATATATATATATATATATATATATATATATATATAGCTCAAACTGAGTAAAGAGCATTTTTTTACAACTTACCAGATTGTCCAACCTCCTTACTCACTTTCTTCCAAGCAAGATCCTTTTTATTCCTGTTTCTATAAAAGTACAAAGATGTATTGTACAGCGACGATGATTTTGTCCTCCATTGTTGTTTCGGATTTCTACCCGCTCGCTACGTCGTAATCATGGCACTACTAGAGCAAGCTCCTGATTGGTTAATGTGGCGCAAATATCCGTCAAAGTTTACATTTTTCAACTCGTGTGATTCACCCAAAACGCTCAATTTGCACTGCCTCAATCGTGCAAATTACGCCGCAGGATGTCTATTCGCATCTTTGCATTGACTTGTAAATCACTCGCACTTAATGCTTCATTCGCGTCTGGTGTGAATGCACCACAAGGCAAGGTTCATCAAGTGTCTAACACATAGGCTATTACATATTTGTGCATGCTATCAAATTACTGTAAATGTTCATGTGAGGGGATAAAACAGAACAGTGCTTAGAGCTTGTAACAAGATCGATCAAGTGACAATTGATTTGCAGGCAGGGAGTCAGTACCAAATATGTATTGTGCACAATGTTTATTTAACTAAATTACGAACACATAGCTAGATTAAACAAACACAAACATACAATTCACGCATACATAGGAAATGAGAGAGTGGAAATGAATTTGAACCGTATCATAACAGGGGAATGAAGCGATGAGAAAAGTCAATTAAACATGCAAAATCAGTTTTCTCAGTAATAAAGCACCTTTGCTAACAAAGGAGCTCACAAATGAATACTAAATCGCTGTTTAATGTTCAAATGTATGATACTTGACGTAGACCATGACGTCATATCACGGCCCCTGCAGCATGACCTCGGCTTTAATCTAAGCCCTGTCTTGGTTTGAATCTAAGGCACTTTTCAACTGAAGATCATTTTGACAGTACTAATAGAGATTGATGTGACACTACAATAAAAACTGATTTCCATCAGCACAAGTAGAGGCTGAGAAAAGAACAGATACACACCATCACTTATCATGACTAACACGCACACACTTATTCTGACATGATATTTCAGTGACAGTATTAATGTAATGAAGAGACTCTATATTATCTCACGGTCACTGATTCATCATAAGCTCAAAGCATTATGGGTAGAATCTCTCTGATTCATCAACACAGTTCCACTGATGATCCAGGAAGATAAACAGTGAACCCAGGATAGAGCGGTTGAGTGAATGTGGTCTGGACTGTGTGGATGAGTTTCATTGTGTCTCCAGAGACGCTGTAGAAGGACAGAGTTCCTGCGCTGGGATCCTGTTACAACCCCTGGCTCAAAGGGAAGCAACAAAAAGGACACACATGACCATAATTAAGCTCAAGAAGGAAAAAGCTTTATTAAATCAAATTAATTTGCAAAAAAATATACAAATGTTTCTGTAAACATCAGTTTAATCAGTGCGTAAAGCAAGGTGTCTGAAAGATGTAAAAACAAAACAACATGGGGATCAAAGCAAAATCAAATGACAAAGCAAAGACAAAACTAAACAAAGGAGAACTCAAACAAAATTTCCAAAACCCAAGTTCCCGTCCTAGCACCGCCAACAGTCTCTTTTAAAGAAACGCCACAGCAGCAACCGCTGGTGCACCCAATGAACCGCCCATCAAGTTGAGTCCTGGGCGGGGCAACCAATTAACACATGTCCCAAACGACAGTGCCGGGATCGTCACAATCCACATACACTCCTATTCTCCTGCTGATGATGGACTTTACAGTGAGAACAGTCTGTATGTTATTGTGTATGAATGAGTAACTGTCAGGAGAGCAGGATAAACTCCAGGACTGATCATTATATCCAAACAAACACTCATAACCCAGACCCTTCCTGCTAATGCTCTTATATGACAATGACACTGATATACGCACACCATCACATCCACTGCACCAGTAAGTGTTGATCACACAATCTCTCTCTACAAAACACCTGAGGATAATCATCAAATCTGTCTGGATGATCAGGATACGACTGACACTTTGGGTAAGTGTCAGTAATCACTGTGTTTCTCTCAGACAGACGTGAGCCGATGGGAATCTGATGGAGATAAAACACATCACAATCAGGAATTATCAATCTGTCCACACTGTAAAAGTCATTTTTTCTGCTTGTTAAATGTACTTAATAAAAATTAGTTAAAGCCACACAATTACTGCACATTCTGTCCTAATTGAATTGTGTAAAATCCACTTAAATATGTCAAACTGAAGTTTACTTCATCATTTGTGTTGAACGAACTGAAACTGGACAGTGGATTTTTAGTTCCCAGCATGCTTTGCTCTCGTCTGGATCCATTACAGAAACTTTCTATCTCAAGTCTTGAGTTCAGTTCGACGAGTTAATTTAGGATTTGTCTCAAATCTGAACTTGATTTAGGATTCTTCTCCTATCTTACAGAATCTCATCTCATTTGTAGTTTAGTGATCGACTCTTGTTACCAAGAGCAGCTGCTGTGAAGAAACGCTCCAGATTAAAATGGAGGATCAAAACAGGTGTGATTTTAATGAAGAGCTGCAGAAAGAGAAGTTTTGATCAGCGCGACAGAAAAGACAAAGCCTATCACTGATCAATAATTACAGACTCCATGAAATACAGTGTTTTGTTGCACATCATTTGTGTGTTCAGAAAGTCTATCCAGTATCAAACATTCGCAGATCTTCATCGTTGATCAGTAATAAATGTGACGTCATTCTCAGACAGGGATATTTATAGCAGCCGCTTGAATAAAAGACATTTGTCTGTGAATTTCTTCCTTTTTGAATTCCTTTCCGTTCACTGACTCACAATACACCAATATAAAGTTGGTTTGACGTTTGACATTCGTCAGCTTCGAAACACTTCAATAGATCAATAACGATTAAGCATACAAAATGTTACATATTGGAAAGAATAAAAGTAATGGTAATAATAATGTTATTAATAAAAATAAAGTTTACATTTTGAGTAAAAACCATAATAACATTCAATCCCAAATCCAAGTGTGTCCTATTAGATCCTAAAAGAACTGCTTTCAGTTGATTTTACTATCATAAGTGATGCAGAAACAATGATATTGAGATTCAAATCTGCTAAGAAATTTGTTTAAAACACATATACACTATTTTATTAATCTAGAGGATGTGTGTACGCACAGCTGGTATCCCCAAACCAACTGATTTTAGCCCTCCTGCTCCTGAACTGATTCCCCTGTCCGCAACCTCCCCATAATGGTTGTCGCTTTTTTGTGTATCTGGGCCATGTACACCACCATTGAATCTCCAGAGGTGGCAGCTTATGCTGCAGAACCTCTGGAGGTAGCAGCGACTGCTGCAATTTCCCTAGAGGTGGTGGTATATGCTGCAGAACCTCACGAGGTGGCTGCACTCGCTTCAGCTCCTTGCACGGTGGTGGCGTCCAGCGATGTACTCTCAGCTGATGAACTCTCGTCCAGTCCTGAATCGGCCACGCAGGCAGTCTGTAAACTCTTGTCCTGTCTCGACCCAGCTGCAGAGGCTGTCTAAGAACTTTCTGCCTGTCCAGCTATGGCCACTGAGGCCGTCTTTAAACTCTCTGCATGCCATATCCCGGCCACAGAAGCCACCTTTGATCTCTTTGCCTGTCCAGCTACAGCCAAAAAGGCCGCTCATGAACTTACTGTGTTCCCTGCTCTAAAGACTATCTATGAACTGTGTGAGCTCCCTGTCCCGGCCTGTGCTTTATGTTCCAGCTCCTCTGGCATCTCCTACTCTGCCGTGGCTTCTAGCTCCTCCGTGGTGGTCTTCTGCCTCACTCTGGTGGTCTTCAACCCTGCTTACTCCTCCGTGGTGGTCGTCTGCTCCGCCCGGGGGGTTTTCAAGCCCGTCTTCACTATTGTGGTGGTCATCTGCTCTGCTGTGGGGGTCTTCAAGCCCATCTGCAAGGCCGCCTGTTCCACTCTGGCCATCTGCCCTGCATTAGTCTACAGGCTTTCTTTCTCTCCATGGACCTGGCCCTCTATCCCGCCCCCTGGTCCACCTCCGTTTCTCCTCCCTCCTGGACTGTTTAGAAGTGTCTGGAAGCCACTCCTTTGAAAGTCTGCACGTGGATCTACAACTACGTTGTCACACTCCCTTTTGTTACAGTGTGTGTCTGTGTGTACTTACATTTGTGTAGTAGTATATACACAGGTTTTCCTGCTGTCAGGACATTTTCATCTAATTCCACAATTTATTCACTACCATTTTGATGAATTTGAATTGAAAATTCAGAAATGACCTCAGAAATCTAAAAAGCTTACTCGTGTCTGTGTGTGAATGTGACACTGTGTATGTTCTCTAGTGTGGATCATGGAGGAAAGATCTGGATCAAATGAGTGGCTTCCAGATACTTCTAAACAGTCCAGGAGGGAGGAGGAATAATTCGTTTTTTTTACATTAACATGTTAATTGTTCTTCTCACTTTAGATGCTGGAACAAAAACCATCCAGGCCACAGCATCAGAAGTGGAAACTTTGATCAAGTCGAGGCTCTGTAATGCTGGAGACTAATGATGAAGGAGGGGAAGATCCAGAAGATCAGAGATCATGAGGAGATCTACTGATGTGTCCGAGAGGATTGATTTATGGTCTATTTAATGTGTTCTGATGCGGTTAGATTTGATCATTGATCTGTTTCATAAAACATTTCATTATATTGTACCGTTCAATAGTCAAGATTTTAGTATTGAAAAAAAAAAAAAATTATTCAGCAAGGATGCATTAAACTAATCAAAGATCAAGTTCAAGTAAATAATGTGTTTGGATAATACTTTTTGTTAGCCTACAGTTCACCTAATAGGCCTGTAGTCCGTACTGTGCTGGTTTAGAAAGGTATAAACAAAATCACCACATATGTTGGACGTGAACCTTATGTTATGAAGAGGAGCAACTTTTCTAATGAATTGAAAGACTTGACTGCCATCAAGGTGGCAGATATAGAGATTAAAACAACCCAATTGCTGGGTTTGTCCATTTTCAACCCTTCTTGGGTTGTTTTTAACCCAGCATTTTGTAATAATAGTTGCAACTTGCACTCTTAAATGTGCATTGAAACTTGCCAGCTGATAAAATGTATGCTCCAAGGACCATCTAAGGCTAAATGTAGATCTTAACTGGCTGAGTTAGATGGTGATTGACACTAAACAGTAGATAATCAGTCCAGTCTCTCCAGCTCTAAATGTCATTGGCTGTCTTTCAGAATGCTCTCGATTACATGTAGCTTAGATCAGTTACATACTATATTCATTAGTGAGTGTGGCGGTGCTTATGGGGTGTCGTTCTGGAATGGGTGAGTATGAGGCTGGGAGGAAAAAAAAAAATCACAGTTTACTCACTACAAAAACCTAGACTACACCACTGATTAAAACTGATCATGCATTTTTAGCAGGTAAAATGAGTTACTGTTTTTAATGTTGATCATAATATCCACACAATTTCAAATGTGGCATTGATTTTACATAACAGTCCAACAAACAAAAGGGTACATGTACATTTTGAACAGTATTGTCAGTATTGCTATGTGTAGATATTTTAAGCATGACTGTTTGGATTTATATTTTACAATAAGAGTCCATCTGTAACATTAACTAAGGTTAATAAAAGTATTGTTCATTGATAATTTCAACATTTAGTAATACATTTTTACAGTTGTATATTTTAACAATAATTATACCTTGATCATTCATGTTAGTTCATAGTGCATTAACTATGTGCATAGCCGATTCACTAATTAATAGATTAATATATTTGAAGTACAATACCTCATTGAACGTTTTTAGAAACTGTAATACTTGTTATTAAACTGCGTTTGGATTCTCACTCCTGCTGTCATTCCACTAATGCCAAATCATTACATACAGCCTCATTTTAAGCAATGCATGCAGATATCTAAATTACTTGAGAAGTTATAATTGAGGCATTTAACTGAAGCACTTGGTTATCTTTGGAGTTAAAGCATCCTGATATGTTTTCATGATTGTGCGGATGGTAGCGGGACTTCAGTTGGAGGGTTTGGATCACTAGTGATCTTTAAATCACGGCAGAACAACACTGATTCTTCGCCAAGACCCATTCTGTACTGCCACAGATATACAGACTCATTTGGCTTCAGCTCAAATGTGAGTTGTTCTTCCTCTTCAGTCACTTCGTTCCAGCTTTCTTTTTCAGTGCTGACATGAGAACCTCCATATTCGAAAGAAAAGGAGAATTGTAAATTTGTAATTAACTTTGAAAGGGCTCCAGTTTCAGTCGAGCCTGTAGTGGCCATCTTCCAGTTGTGTGTGATCTGGGTCATCTTCTCCTTATTGTATCCAACCTTTTTATTGATTTTCTTTGTCAGTGTCACTGGTGTATTGCTGTCATTAGTTACAGTTTTAAAATTCTCCCAAATGCCAAAGGCAGGGCCTTTAGTTACTGTCAGCCCACCAGGAAGGAAGTTAAGAACATCAGGATGAACAGAATAGACACCAAAGAAGTCATCTCTGCTGAGGTCGGTACTGCCGCAGAACTCAACTCCCCAATCTGAGGCTGGCTTGAGGAAGGAGATTCTGTGGACATCTGGAATGCATATTGACGATTGTGTTGTTCCCAAGAATATTTCCACGTACGTTTCACTGGTAAAAGCCATGAATTTCATGGCCCAGTAATAGAGACCGTTTCTGCAGCTGGGATGCAGCTTGTCTTCTTTAGGATATAAGTCTGTATTCATGTGTCTTGTTATTCGATAAGTGCCCTTTTCTTTGAAGATAATGTAAAACTTGCCATAGACTGAGAAGTAGTGGTCTCCACCCTGGCAGTTGGGATGAAGGCTGTAAACTACAGCACCACTGTCTGTCGTCAGGTTGTTGACTCTGCGGTAGGAATTGCCCTTGATGATGTAAAAGTAGCCATCTTCACCTCCAATGTAATGGTCCCCATCTTTGCAGGAAGGGTGCAGACTGAAAATAGAGATGTCTGAACCTTTATTTAAATCACTTGTCTTCATATAGCAGCCGAGATCAGAGCGAATTATATAAATGTTTTCGCCCGCTCCACAGATGTCAGTGCCTTTTACTTTGCTCTTGGGAACAATGCCGTTCATCGTGCCTGAACCTGCAACACAGAGTAAACCAAACATTCAATCTTCACACCCAATGAATTTCAGTCCTTCTACAGATTGAGCTCACTGATTACCAAAACAGCTTTACATGTGAGGGAGGAAAATGAAAGCTAACTATTAATTTTTATTTCAGTGCATTTCATCATCTTGCAGAAGAAACACTTTTTATGTCAAAATGCCAAAAATGCAGTTTTAGAACGAGTATTTTAAAATAAGTACATTTCTGCCAAATCTGGTGTTTCCGCTTTGGCATTTAAAGCAGAAAATGAAATAACCAAATGACAACCATACACTAACATTAAGAGAACATTCTGTGTTTGCTGAGTCTGTCAGCCATATTGAGTTGACAGATTCACATGACATTTTACACATATCAGCCTATATACAGGACATCTACTGGAGTTTTTTTTTTGGAAAATGTGTACTTTTAAGAGTAGATTTAAATGTGGGTACTTTAACTTGAGTAGGAAAAAGCTGTACTTTTACTTCGCGACGCTGGGTGATGATCCTCTCGTTACTTTATTTTAATTAAATACTGTACATGTTAAGAAATGCATAGTTTATTCCAAGCGTGTAGTTTTGTCCTTCTCTTGAGTCAATTCTATTCAAAGTCTTGATCAAACAAGTGGTTTGAGAATGATTTGTTAAGTTCCTGCACGCACTGAATCGTCTGAAGCGGTTTCTCTCTCAGTGTTGGACGAAGTGACAGTGGACCTACAGCAAATGCATCCTACTCTTTGCCAGCGATGAAGATTTTTATTAGTTGAACTGCGTATGCTGTCTGTGAATAATTCCACAGGTATCGATTTCATTTCAATTCATACAGCCAATTGTTACGGTGTATGTTGTGGTAGAGTTGAGGCGTACACGGACTTCCACAAAACAGGGTATTTAATCCACAAAGGAGAGACAGAACTACCATTACACACATAACAATAGAACAGACAAGGAGTCCGTTATAAAGGGTGTGCAGATGATCTGGAACAGGTGCAGGTGATCTGTGATGATGGGGAGATGACGAGGAAGTGAGTGCAGGTGTGGAAACAGGAGGATGATGGGAAATGGAGTCCGGGAACAGAGGGAACTGTGACATTACCTCCCCCTCACGCCGTAGATGGAAAAACTGGGGAGGGAGGGTGTGCGCCTTGGCGGGTCTAGGAGTTCAGGCGGCCATGGCGGGTCAGGAGCCAGAGCGGGTTTGAGGAAGCCTGGAGCGGGCTCAAGGGAGGCTGGAAGAACTGGTTCTGCCCAAAAGTTTATCAGCCATTCGTCCTCCTTTGGCGGCTTGTGAAAGGCTGGAGCAGGCTTGTTGATGCCTGGAGCGGGCTCGTGGAAGGCTGGAGGAACTAGTTCCTGCCAAAAGTCTATTAGCCAATCACCCTCCTTTGGCGGCTCGTGGAAGGCTGGGGCGGGCTCGTGGAAGGCTGGCCTCACAGGTGGCTCAGGTTAGGTAGCAACCACTCTCTTGGGCTGCCTGGACCTCTTGGGAGGACTTCCTCTTGGATGGCTTGGGTGTAGGATCAGGCAGGAGCCCCGGGGAATGCCCACTGGAGTGGTAGGTGGAGGAAATCGGCGGCTGGTGAACTGGCCAGGCCGCCTGTGTTTCTGAGAGGGCTGGACGAGGAGAATACAACTCTTTTTGAACCTCTTCGATTTTCGAACTCGGAACCATTAAGAAAGAGAATCAGATTAAGAGACTTGACTAGGGAAAAGAGGCATTCAGGTTCAATATAGCAAATCGTATCCTCGTCCAGACCTCTCAGAAAACAGGAGTTAAGAATGGCATCTGGCCAGCTCACATTGCAAGACAGCTCAGCGAATTCCTCCACATACTTTTCCAGCGGGCGGCCGTCCTGTCTGGCAGTCCAGAGGAGATCCTCCGCCGAGAGCTTGGGCTGGTGCTTTCTAGAGGGCACAGGAACAAGGAAAATACCCATATTTTCTTTTGTGGAAATCCAACGGTTAGGTCAGGGAGTGAATCCATTATAAAGAGTGTGCAGATGATCAGGAGCAGGTGCAGGTGATCCGTGATGATGGGGAGATGACGAGTGCAGGTGTGGAAACAGGAGGATGATGGGAAATGGAGTCCGGGAATAGAGGGAACTGTGACACCAATAGCCGACATTTTACAACCAAACAGATTATTACAGCACAATAACACCAATACAAAGTATGTAGCATTTCTGTAGTATTTCTCTGGAAAATGCTGTAATAACTTTAAATGTAAACTATTTATGTCAAGAGTAAGACTAACAATTTTAATGTATTTACACAGTCGGGTTCTTTTGGTAATATTATTTATTATTTCCTTTCTGTAACTGCCTTGCTTAGGCTTTCCGCAAACTTTAGCAATCGTGTCCTTGAATTGCTGTCAGATTTTATGACAACGATTGCGTGTCCACACAAATCTGTTAACAAGAATATTGTCTTAAAAAAACAAATCTTTATTTTTTGAAATTGGTATGATGAAAGTATTGTTCTTGTGAGATTTATTTATGAGTAACGGACACCTGAAAGTAGCACATCCACATATAATACTCCGAAGAAATAATGATGTGAAGATCGCTGATCGGTAAGTTAGTTTGAGATCTGCCAAACACCTCGCCTTGAATTTACACAAATTTAGGCGACTACAGTCATCCTCTAACCACATTTGTGGCATATGTACAACTATTATGTGTACTCCATTCCTCTATGCTGATGGAAGTGAGGATGCACTGCTTCAGGTCCAAACAGTTGTGTGACGTCAGACTCTTACTTAGAATTTTTGTCTTGTTTCCAGTCCAAATATCTAAAAATTCTTAGATCAAGAACCATTTTCTTGACAAGCAAAAATTATTTTCTTGTTTTTAGGAAAAATAAGTCAAAATGAAGTGAGTTTTTCCTTAAAACAAGCAAAATAATCTTATATCAAACTGAAAAACGTCTCAGGTTACGAATGTAACCAGGGTTCCCTGAGAACAGGGAACGAGACTCTGCCTTTGCAACGCTATGGGGAAACGTCACGTGACTCTGTGTTCGAAAGCCAACTATCCAATAACTCCAAATCCTATTGGCCGGCGACAGCCTATGACGTCATACAGGCGCGACCCGGAAGTATAAAAGGGGGCGCCTGGGGAAGCAGTCATTATCCATCGTCTTGAGGGATTGTTCAGCAGGCAGCCCGATGTATGGCAAGGAAACGCAGAGTCTCGTTCCCTGTTCTCAGGGAACCCTGGTTACATTCGTAACCTGAGACGTTCCCTTTCGAAAGGGAACTTCTACTCTGCGTTTGCAACGCTATGGGGAACGATATACCCACGCCGCCATGCTTGAGGAGAATGCCTGCCAGGAAAAATGGCTGAGACAAAGGCTCCAGAGCAGTAGAAACTGCTTGGCAACTCTCCCTCGGGTCACACCAGGCTGTCAGTGACAGCATTCCCTTCGGCCAACAGCCCAAGCTGAACTCCACGAAGGACCTCCTCAAAGGCCCTACGGAAGGTGCTAAGGCGTCTGGAACCAACCTTTCTAGAAGAAAAAGTGGTCCCTTCAAGGGAATGTGGCCAAGGAACCAAAGGGAACCTCGGCCAGTCACTAGAGGGGAACGAAGTCACCCCCAAAGCCACCAGGGAGGCCGACCTAGTCTGACCTGAGACAAACTCAGTCTGGGCCAACCCTGTCTGAATACAGAGCCTCCTAACACGCATTCTTCACAGAAGATAGTAAGTAAGAGTGACTGCAAAGAGGCAGAAACAAACTCAAACCCACGCGTAGAGACGGGCATCCTGGAGAGCAGAACTCAGCTAAGTGCTATGAACCCTCGTATTGAGGGGAGTATAATCCACTCATCCTAGGATCTACCCAGTGCTTAATTAACGCACTGAGGAGGCCGTGCGCTACAGAACCCTGATGCAGGGGAGCACAAACCAGCCTGATGCTGAATCCTTAAGAGGAGGCCTGATTAAGGCCTACCCCATGACCAGCTTAGGGAGCTAAGCACTATTACAAACATAACCCTAAAAGGGAAGTACGAAACTCACCTAACAGGTAGACCATGCGATGGGCACATACTCATGGAGGCCGAAAGAGGCCTACAGCATGATAGAGTTAAGTGAATAACAGAAGTCAAACAGAAAGTGGCCCGGCTTTCTTTCCGGGGTAGAAAGATGACTTCAATGGCAGCCTAAGAGGCTGCAAAGTGCCCACATGACAATCCACCCAACACGATCCACCGAGCAGTGTACTCAGTAAAAACACCTTTTACTCTCTAAAGCAAGAGGAGTACAGCGTACGCCAGCACGCATTAAGGAAGGCCTGGAGGGGCCTATAACCTCAACAGACACGTGGCATCAGCTCGTGGCAGTGTTTAGGCCCAAAGGACGATAAACAACCAGACAAAAGGAGGTTGGTTTATCACTTAGGCCTCTGGCCAACAGAAGTGTATAAAGATAACTCTCAAAGAGAAATACACCCAAACATACTCCAGTGTGTTAAAACTAGGCGGCCCGTAGGCCTAGCAACCTCTAATACACACGGCGTAGTCTTGTGGCCGTTTCTAGGAGCACAAAAGATCCACCCTAGGCGCTAGGTGGCCCTTAGCTCAACTAGAATAGGACTCAGGGAGGCAGATATAGGTAAAAAACAACCTTCAGTAAGGTTTTGCTGCCAAACCAACCTGAGGGGCTAGCCACTCGAAATACTCGGTAAAAAGCACCTTGTCACCCTCACAGCGAGAGGAGTATATAACTGAACTCCACATATTACACCGGAGGCCGAAGTAGGCCTGCCTTAGTAAACACGTGGCATCAGCAAGTGGCTACCATAACCATACCACCCAGAGGCCATGTATTAACAGTGTCATGATTAACACATGAAAAACACTGCCAAACAACGAGAACAGGCCTGTTAGGGCCTATCCGTCAGTGATGGGGTGTGACCGACGGTGGCATGGTTTCCCAGGCATCCTGCCAACAAGTCGACTAGAAAAAGGAGGCCTAAAGGGGCCTCCATTCCAGTAACAGGTGGCGATCAGCCTACTCACAGGTTAAAACACAAATTGTGCCAAACGTAAACTAAAAAGGAGGCCTGAAGGGGCCTGCCAATTCAATAACACGTGGCTACAGCTCGTGAATTAAAGTGAACCAAGCTACAGGGAACCAGCTGTAACCCAAAAAGCTATGGGAAGCTAACTGCAACCTGCGCTAGGCTACACATTCCAACAGGCAATGTACCCTAAATACACATTTTGACTAAAGGGAACCAAACAAAGCCAACATGGTCTAAGGAAGGCTAATATAAGCCTACTACCTCAGACAGACACGCGGCATGGCCTGTGGCAGCGTAAACCTGTGAAAATATGTGAGCACATTATGATCAGTTAAACAGTATAGTAGAACAACCGCTAACTAGAAGGAGGCAGAATATCATAAGGCCTACAATCCGAGTTATAAGCAGTATAACCGTTAACCAGACCACTAAAAAAGGGAGCTAATAGATACCAGTTTTCTTCAACAAAGTGGCACTAACTACCCTGAATATGCAATCCAACAGGTGATGCACCCAGTGACAAGGACCTCAGACTGGAGAGTACAAGTCACCAAATACTCAAAACAAAGGCCTACTTTCACAGCAAAGGGCCTACTGTTATGAGAGCAGGTGCCAACCTGTGGCAGCATAGGCTCACATACAGTGTAGGGCAAAAGTCTAGAACCCAAAGTAACACAAACTTTGATCTACATGCTGTTTTTTTTATTAAGAAAAACACTTCCCACACAGATCCTCAAATCTGATCTAAACCCCAGAGGACAGGAGCTAAAAACTAGCAACGTCAACTCAAACTTGATAAAACAAATTATCAAGTGGCTCAGAAGAAAGTTACTCCTTTTAGCATGAAAGTTCTAGAAAGTGGGGCCAAGCACACACCTGCATAACTTATCTACGCAAAGATAAGGGCCTACCACCTGAGGAACAGCATAAGGGAGTCAGAAAACAGTCTACAACCTAGCTGTAAAACTCAAATTGCACCTACACCAGCAAGGGGATAATTGGGCGTACAGCCTAACAACTCCCTCGGGAGGAAAACCAGAACTAGGAAACAAATCCTGAAAGGATAGTGAATACATATGGGGTTACTTCATATATCACATCACCTAGCTCTAGCCTGGCTGCCAAGTTATAGGCCTATTTTCTTTATTATATACAACAGGCACCATAACAAACAGCCTGATCTCCACTTCTAAATCTCATGATGAGAAAAATAAAGTGAAGCTCAAAGCTGAAAAGTCAGGCGGCCGGTTAGGGCCGCCGTAGACATACAAACTGAAGCAATGAGTGCCAACTCAAACTATACTGAAAATAGCCGAGAGGCTACTCAACATAGAGAGAAAACTAAGCAGCAGCCATTCTGTGACCTGCTTAGTCAGTCTCAACATTCCAGTTTTGCCCAAAAAACCCCTTCAAATTCTATATCTCAATGTACATTCACTGTGACATGTTCAGAAAATATACAGGAACGACACAAAGTCAACATTTAAGAAATGAAATCTGACTCTGTCTTACCTTCCTGTGGCTCGAAGACCAAAGACTGCTCCTTTAAAAACATGGGAAGGAAAACATCCATGGTTCTAGAAGCCCAAAGAACCCTTTCACTATCAAGCCAGAAGGCGAGCCTCCAGAAAAAATCATCATAAGCCCAGCCGTCAGCCTGACTGTTCAAAGGTGTCACCTGAACATACAGTAGTAATTAAAAAACGGATCTGAGTGGAATGCAACTCTTAAAAGCTGCTGAGCGCGCCCTCGCCTTCAGCAGATCAGCCTGGTATGCCTGCAACACTGCCATAGTGTGTAAAGCCGCACCAGCCTGACCCGCAGCAGCATATGCTCTGCCGTTCAGACGAGATGTCTGTTTAAGGGGTCTGGAGCTTTTACTGTCGGTGCTCTGCCCATGACGAGATAGCTGGCAAACATCTTGTCAATGGGCGGCAGCGACACATACCCATGCTGGCCCAATCCATCCACATCAGCGAGATTCCCTCGCCGATGCGGATGAACTCTGGCCGAGCATGGGTTCTTCCATGCCTTCCCGATCTCAACGTGGAGATCCGGAAAAAATGGAAGGCTCACTGGAGTCATGGGGTTGTGGTCGGAAAGAAAAATGTTCGTCAAGTCTGCCGCGAACAGGTTTTTTTTTTTTTTTTTCTCACGCGCCCACACGGCAGCTGCAGTCTGCCAGCAGCGCGTTCCACAACCTCCAGTAACTCTGCATATGCTGGGCCAGGAGACTTGGAGAAAGAAGAAAAAGCCACTTCTTCCTCCTCCATTGCCTCCTGCCCACGGGGGCTATCAGCCAGAAGAACACTCGCTCCCAGATCCGATGATGTCAAAGATAAGACATCATCATCATCCAGGAGCTCATCCCCGCCAGCCGCCACCGGAGGCTGAGAGACCATAACACCTCTCTCAAACTCGGCAGCGAGCTCCATCTGCGAGCCCCATGAGTGCAGCCGCCGCTCTGCCTCAGCACGAGCAGGGCCGGACTGACCAGGCGCAGATGTTGACGCCTCATCCCTCGAGGAGAGGGCCAGACGAGAATGGAGCGTTCTCATAGGAAGACGCTCACAATTCACACAGACAGCGCCCTCAAGCACCATCCGTGCGTGTTCTTCTCCCAAACAATAGACGCATAGGGTGTGCGAACCCTCCGTTAAAAACCTCGGGCATGGATCCACACACTTCCTGAAATGTTTCTCTTTGCCCTCAGACATAACAGAGACATACTCTATGAAGAGTATATTCGATAATGGCAGTCGACACAAACAGTCCCGAAAGACGATGAGATAATGACTGCTTCCCCAGGCACCCCCTTTTATACTTCCGGGTCGCGCCTGTATGACATCATAGGCTGTCGCCGGCCAATAGGATTTGGAGTTATTGGATAGTTGGCTTTCGAACACCGAGTCACGTGACGTTTCCCCATAGCGTTGCAAACGCAGAGTAGAAGTTCCCTTTCGAAAGGGAACAAGTTCATATAGCTTATTTTTGGTTTGATATAAGATTATTTTGCTTGTTTTAACTTCATTTTGACTTATTTTTTCTGAAAACAAGAAAATAATTTTTACTTGTCAAGAAAATGCTTCTTGATTTAAGAAATTTAAGATATTTTGACTGGAAACAAGACAAAAACTCTAAGTAAGAACAGCATTTTTTGCAGTGTAAAAGGGTCTATTGGGCAGTGGCGGTGCCGGTGACCTGTTCGTCTTGAAAATTAATGCCTTTGCATAGACCTGTTTACACGCACCAGCAGAAATATAAATTTGATTTAAAGAAACATTATAGAAACGTTCGGACATGTTTTACAAACATACGAGCAAGGTTTTTATCCAATATTTTAACAGCAATTAGTAAGGTTACCATCTCCTTACTAGACTTTGAGCTTGCAAAACTTCTTCGGACACTGCAATGGTCGTGATATGACATCACACTCTTTATGAACATCAATTCAACATATAACAAAACAGACATACACTCAAAATGTAAAAAAAATGCAAAAATATTGTTTGCTTAATTCAGCCAAGAGGTCATTAAAATGTATTCATTTTAAAAATAGGCTACAGAAACAAAGTTATTTACAAAAGTAAAGATTCTGAAAGCATTGAATGAGATCCCATAATAATTTTATATAGCCTAGCAGTATTTACAGCCTAGCAGTATAGTACAGTAGTATTTACAGTTTCTGTGAGGCTGAGGCTCTTTATCCTCATCAGCAGCAAACAGCAACATCTCCACATTCATCACAGAACTGCCACAGCTTTCCACAGAAACCCAACTGTGTTAGTTACTGATCTACATAACAATACACTGCAAATAATATAGTTGTGGCTGCAGTTAAATTAACACTAAATCACATGGTACGCAAACTCACTAAAAATAAACTAGAACATATGACAAATAAAGATAAATGTCAGATGTATCCAAAATACAAATAATAAAATACCCAAATAAAATATAATATGCTTGCTAACCTTGCTAATATGCTGTGCCTGTGAACACTCAATAATATTACAAATACGAAACAATCCATCAAAAAGAATCACTCATATACAGAAATAAACATATATTTCTTTAACTAGCATGTATGCTCAATATGATTAAAGAAATGTAATAGATATCACAGACAACAGCGATAACGCTCCTTACCTTCCCCAGGGAAACAGAACTGTGACTAAGCAATCTTCTTCTTCATCTTGTTAATGGCCGCTGACTCATCAGGAGTATTACCGCTACCCTCTGTATATATTAGATGGGTGATGCATGTTTTCTTACTTCTCCATCAGTCTTCCCACTGATGCCATAATTTATTCATTCAAACTGACGTGTGGAACGTGCACGTAAACAAGAGGCGGGATTTATCGCACAAACCAATCATAACCAATTACATCCAATAATAGTGTGATGGAGACATTGCCTCCTCTCATGTGACTTTCCCCCATTCATTCCCAATTACCCCCCACAAAACCCACCGCACGCTTTAGGGGTCTAATGGTTTTCTATGAGAGGAAAGGGAGGCATGAGTGCTGCTGTAATGTCACCTGCGGGTGTCGCTGTTGGGCAGTGTTCCTTTAGAAATACCAGTGACTTGCGCTCTTTTTAATGTCATATTTTGTAATATTTGTGTTGTTTTATATGTAATATGGATTATTTTCTCATCCTATTTTTTTTTTTTTTGATGAGGCACTGCCTCCCTTGCCTCCTCGGAGGAAACGCCCCAGCCATACGTCCTCTTTCTTCCAGACATGCCCTCTTTTTGGACCTAAAAAAAAGGATTTCTAAATCGCCCAAAATGTTTGGGAATTGGCTTTTGCTTTCTACACTCTAAAAAAAAAAAAAAAATGGTGCTACATAGCACCAAAAGTGGTTATGATTATGAGCCAAGAACCACTTTTAGCGCTACGTATATAGCACTTTTTTAAATGTATTTATTTATTTTTTTTAGAGTGTACAGTCACTATTCTTTCTCACATGCAAATTTGGAATTTTGCATAAAACATTTGTGAATAAAGCAGTGTTTCCATCCAGTGAGCCGATAAACTGACACTAAATATCACTAAGAAAAATAGAAGTTGCTGCAGTAGAAGCCACTGTATGTAATTTTCGAATATAATAAGTTATACTCTTGAAAAACAGTATAATTAATTGAGAGTTATGAGAATAAAGATTCTTTTAAAAACAGTTTCTATTTCTGTGGCGTTGCGACTGGAACAACATACAAAGTATGACAATGATAATCTCAGGTGCTGATTATGTGCTTTATTTAATGTAAAATGTGAGTTTGAATATCATTTTTCGCGCCTTGAAAGCAACAATGAATAGCCAAACAATGTTAAAACTGTTAACTCAAGGTGAACAAATTAAATTGTATTCTATGATAAAATAAGATTGGTTCAGTCACAGTATGCATTTTTAATCATGTAAAAATTGTGTAAGATGTATGAATCTACTTGCAGTGCGCTTGCAGAGAGACTCCGCCCACACGCTTTTCTGATTGGCTGTGATTTTTGATTGTTTTTTTTCATGTCTCGAGTCCAGTCTGGTTTTAGACAGACAAATTGCTTTGCTGCTGGAAATCTTGTCGCATCATCTGCTTAGGACACGGTGGAGTTAGGCCACTTTCAAAGCCGCTTTTGCCAGCTGGCGAAAAACACATGCAGCGAATTGCAGGAAGCCAGCGAACAAACTGGGTCAGAGATCGCAGATTCTACCCAACCTAAAAAGCCTCAGCATCCATCTAAATATCTCTATGAATGGGAGCATATTAAAACGCGATATCAATAAATCAACTGATTTAATTCAAAAAGTAAAACTTAAATATATTCTAGATTTATTAGACATAAAGTAAAATATTTCCAGACTTTTTTGTTTTCATTTTGATGATTACAGCTTGCTGCTCATCAAAATAAAAAAAAATCAGTATCTCAAATTATTAGAATATTTAATTTCAAGTTCTATTAAATTACCATTCTCAGGGTATAAATACTGGGTTTAGGTCAGTAATCCCAACAGCAGTCATGGGGAAGTCTGCGACTTGACAGTTGTCCAGAAGACGATCCTCAAGACCCTCTACAATGAGGGTAAGCCACAGAGGTCACTGCTGAAAGAGCTGGCTGTTCGCAGAGTGCTGTGCCAAAGTGTATTCATTGAAAGTTGACTGGAAGGAAAAAGTGTGGTAGGAAAGGTGTACAAGTAAAAAAAGGAATGACCGCAGGCTTGTCGGCGAAGAACATAGGAGAGCTTCAGTGCTTCAAGAGCCACCACACACAGACGTCTTCAGGAAATGGGCTGCATCTGTCACATTCCACGTACCAAGCCACTTCTGAACCAAAGACAACGTCAGAAGCGTCTTACCTGGGCTAAGGAGAAGAAGAACTGGACTGATGCCCAGTGGTCCAAAGTCCTCTTTTCAGATGAAAGTAAATTTTGCCTTTCATTTGGAAATCAAGGTTCCAGAGTCTGGAGGAAGAGCGGAGAGGCACAGAAACCATGTTGCTTGAAGTCCAGTGTAAAGTTTCCACAGTCAGTGATGGTTTGGGCTGCCATGTCATCTGCTGGTGTTGGTCCACTGTGTTTTCTGAAGTCCACAGTCAAGGCAGCCGTATACCAGGACATTTTAGAGCACTTCATGCATCCTTCTGCTGACAAGCTTTATGGAGATGCTGATTTCATTTTCTAGCAGGATTTGGCACCTGCACACACTGCCAAAGGTACCAAAAGCTGGTTCAATGACCATGGTGTTACTGTGCTTGACTGGCCAGCAAACTCGCCTGACCTGATCTATTGTCAAGAGGAAGATGAGAGACACCAGACCCAACAATGCAGATGAGCTGAAGCCCGCTATCAAAGCAACCTGGTTTTTCTATTACACCTGAGCAGCGCCAAAGGCTGATCGCCTCCATGCCACGCCACATTGATGCAGTAATTCATGCAAAAGGTCGCCCAACCAAGTATTGAGTGCATAGAAATGAACATACTTTTCAGAAGCCTGACATGTCTGTTTAAAATATCCTTGTTTTTTTTATTGATCTTATGAAGTATTCTAATTTATTGCGATGGTGAATTGGTGGGGTTTTGTTAAATGTGAGCCAAAATCATCACAATTAAAAGAACCAAAGACTTAAAGTACTTTAGTCTGTGTGCATTGAATTTATTTAATGCACGAGTTCCACAATTTATGTCATCTATGGCATCCCCACATTGTGGAAATCCCCAGCGTTCCCAGAAGCCATTTACAATGTCCCGAAACTCACTCTCATTAGGTGTTTTAATCCACTACTGTAGCATATGGGTGGAAATAACACTTGTGACATACAATTCCACATGTATCCATTTCATTTAAATTTCAATTCATACAGCCAGTAGCCGACATTTTACAACCACACAGATTATTACACCACAATAACACCAACACAAAGTATGTAGTATTTCTTTACTGTTTATTTTTGGACATATATCTTAATTTATACATTAAATAAGCAACCATTGTTCAACCAGAGTATGAAATGAACACCTACCACCCCGCAGTAATTTGTGGGTAGCCTACAGGGGCGGCACCGCGGACCTGTTCTTCTTGAAAATGAACACCTTTGCGTTGACACAGTTAACCAGTTTAAACGCGCCTGCAGAAATAAACATTTGATTACATTTTGGAGAACAGACGGAAGAAGATCCGTCAATGTGTATTTGATAATTGTTTGTGTTTAGATGTTCAGCAGTTATATATATACATATATATATATATATATATATATATATATATATATATATTTATATATACACACACACACAGTACTACTGGGATAATACTCTAAGACATCATATAAGGCTTTTCCAAGAAATAAACAAAATAATAAATCATTAGACCCAATATATTAGTGAAATACATCAAACAATGAGGCAGGGTAATTGTATTCTCTTATGCATATTACAAAACACTAGTACAGCAGAGCAGCAGTATTTATAGATCAGCAAGAACAAGACATTTATACATTATGGTCATAGTCTACATTTCCATCAGGATAGAAATGGCACAGGTTTATCATCAGTGTTTTTTTTTTGTTTGTTTTTTTTGCATGGATGTCATTTTGTGGTAATTGTCATGATGTATATATGACTACATGTGAGAAATGTGTAAAAATATACAAACCACTGCGAATCAACATTGAATCAAATGTTTTGGGTTAGTTACTACATTTAGCAGACATGCAATAGAGTTGATGTTTCATCAAGCAGCTGTGACAACTGTTTAAAAAATGAGTCAAAGCGATGGAGAAAAACTGTAACATCCAGTAGTTTATACCAAGATACACCAGATAATGCAAACTACAGGAGAAAAGATGAATATTCTGCAATCATTGATATACTGACATGATAATTGATGACAGGTATGTGATTTACAGTTGGAGAAGAGATTTCTATGACCTGAGTGCTGCCGTCACCTCACTTTTGTTCACCAAGATCTGCTCCAAAATCTCACAGTCACAGATACTGTGCAGATAATTTTAGTAGGGAACAGTAAGCATTCATGTTATTTTAGAGGTGGTTTGTGACATGCATAATGAATGAATGCTGATGGGAAATGAGGAAATGTGCGATCACTACTGAATCTCTTATTAACAAGCTTTTGAGAACAGAGTAAAAATCATGACCCTGGAGTGATACCAGGGAGAGATCCTTAAGAGGGTATAGAGGAAGGGCGAGGCGGATTCAGTCTCCTTGCCCCCCTCAGGAACCTGACGATCAGGTCGTGCTTCCCCAGCGACTTACCTTCAACTGCATCGTGATGTGCGGCAATAGCGGCAACATACACCTTGACGGTGAAGAGAGACAGCCTTCGCTCCAAGCCCTCTTGCAGGAAGAAAAGCACAGACCTGACTGAACATGATCGGGGGTCCTCTCACCATGCTCTAGCGGAAGTGATAGTGTCTACAACCAACTGGGGGAGATCACTTAGAACCTCCGCGTCCCGTCCAGGGACCACACGTGGAGTTTCCACAGGTCGGAACGCGGGTGCCAGAGGGTGCCCCGTCTCTGAGTCAGAAGGTCCTTCCTCAGAGGAATGGGCCAAGGAGGTACTGTCGTGAGGAGCGTCAGATCCGAAAACCAGGTCCGAGTGGGCCAATACGGGGCCACTAGCAAGACCTGCTCCTCATCCTCCCTGACTTTGCACAGGAGCTGTGCGAAAAGGCTTACTGGGGGTAACGCATATTTGCGTAGGCTCTTGGGCCAGCTGTGTGCCAGAGCATCCGTGCCGAGCGTGCCCTCGGTCAGGGAATAGAACAACCGGCGGTGAGTAGTGTCCGGGGAGGCAAACAGATCTATCTGTGCGGCCCCGAAGCGCTGCCAAATCAGCTGGACCACCTGGGGATGGAGACTCCATTCACCCGGAAGCAAAGGCGAGAGATGGAGGGCGAGTTGCGACATGCGGTGGGAGCATAGACCACCCTGATGGTTAATGTACGCAGCGGCCGCAGTGCTGTCCGAGCGGACCAGTACGTGTTTGTCTGTCAACAGCTCCTTGAAGCGGCCCAGTGCAAGCAACTCGAGGCAATTGACATACCAATGCAGTTGAGTACACAGACCTGACACTACATGCCCGTTGTACTTGGCATCCCACCCCGTGGCAGAGGCATCTGTGTAGACATCTGTGTGAGTGAGGGTGCGGCGGCAGTTCGGTGTCACAGGAACACGGAACATACTGCGCTGCCACGCCCATCTTGGGACCCGGCCGTGGAGCCAGTGCTGAAGCGGCCTCATATGAAGCAATCTGAGTGGCATGACCGCGGCTGCGGATGCCATATGCCCCAGGAGGCACTGAAAAAGTTTCAGTGGAGCCGCTGTTCTGCTGTCCGGGTGACCGAGTCCAGTTCAATACCGAGATAGGAGATCCTCTGCCCAGGGGCGAGTTTGTTCTTGTCCCAGTTGACGCAAAGGCCCAACTGGCTGAGATGAGCTATGTCCCTGTGTTCGCACAACTGCTCCCGCGAGCTGGCTAGGATGAGCCAGTCATCGAGGTAGTTGAGGATGTGAACGCCCTGTTCCTTGAGCGGAACAATGGCCGCCTCTGCAACCTTTGTAAAAAACGCAGGGCGACAGGACTTTGTACTGATATGCCTGACCCTCGAACGCAGGAAGGCAGCCTGTGAAGGGACCAATTCAGGACACGCAGATCTAGGACTGGCCGTAACCCACCGCCTTTCTTGGGTACAATGAAGTAGGGACTGTAAAACCCTGACTTCATTTCGGCTGGAGGGACCGGCTCGATTGCATCCTTCGCCAGGAGGACAGCAATCTCCGCGTGGACAACAGGTGCATTGTCCAGGGACACGCAAGTGTAATGGACACCCCTGAACACCGTATGGGAGATGGCACAAGGGAGGCGGCCTGAACATGCACACTGGGACCTGCTGGCAAAGTGAGAGGGAGCTGAGAGTGGCAAGGGGAGGCCTCGCACACTGCCAGCCGTGCCCTCTTGAGACCTGGAGGTTTGGGAAACAGCTCTCTTTGTGACAAAGTGGGTACCGCTGGACTCCGGAGAGCCAGCGGCGGGACGAGCCAAGACATAAATTCCCCCCGGCCCTCCTCTGTGGGAGGGAGAGATGCGGGCATCATCTCCCGAAGAGCTGAATTCCTCCCCTCCAGGTCACCCATCTCAGGACCACTTCCTTGATCTCTTGCCACCTGGCTTGGCTGGGTTCTAAGCGGGCTGGGTGCCGTGTCCGCGACCGGCTCCCTGCTGTCTGGCGGGTGGAGGCTGCTGCTTGGCTGACTTAGCAGGGGCGGAGGACGATGCAGGCGGGCACCCCTTGGCAACAACTGGGCTGAGGCTGTGCGGCCGGCGGTGGGGTGGAGGCAGCAGCAGACTGCCGGGGTAAGACATGTTTGATTGCCTCAGCCTGCTTCTGTGTGGCCGAGAACTGCTGGGCGAAGCTCTCGACCGCATCGCCAATTAGGCCAACCTGAGATATGGGGGAGTCCAGGAACCGATATTTATTGGCCTCCCTCATATCCGCCAAGGTCAGCCACAGGTGGCGCTGCTGGACTACAAGAGTAGCCATCGCCTGACCAACTGAACGTGCCGTCACCTTAGTCACCCAGAGGGTGAGGTCAGTGGCGGCGCACAGCTCCCCCAGAAGCTGTTGGTCAAGACCACCCTGGGGCATGTCCATAAGTGCTTTTGACCTGTAAAAGAGCCATGGCATGCAGGGCTGAGGCAGCCAGGCTCTTTAAGCTTTCTCTATCAGGTTAGACGAGAATTTACAGGCCCGGGATAGGAGACGCGGTTCACCGCGCTGGTCCCCGGAAACCAATCATCCAACCGAGAAGGTTCAGGACATGGTGGAGGATTCCAGACGAGCCCGACCTTCTCGGTGGCCCGGGAAAGCATAGCCGTCAACTCAGGATCAGGATCGCAAACACTGCAACTCCGGAGGGAGGCAACGCAGCCGAGTCTTCATCTCTTGAGGACTCTAGTTCACCTTTCGATGCCACAATCGACATCTGTTCGTCCGCAGGTGCACCGAAGGAAGGGGGTGGTGCTGCAGTGTTGTAGAGGGGAAACGAGCCCATGGAGCGTTTTGTTTTAATTCATTCTAAGCTGATAGGGCTCTCTGGAGATATCCCAATTCGTCGGTCACTACTGACGTACGTCGAACGTGACCGACTGAAAGGGAACTGTATTGTTTATCATTTTAGCTATTATAATCTTTTAAATCATCATGTGTGAAATATATGCATCACATGGCTTTTATGTTCACGATCAACATGTTAATGAAAGTGTTCATTACTGTCATTATTTACCATTATTGTGTTTGATTATTCTGCTGTGACAAACTCTAGTGTTCACCATTTTTGAACATCAATTAGGTTTAATAAATATAAACACAACATAATTTAACATTTGGAACACATTTTGTAATGATTTGTACACATTTAAAGGAAACTCCCACAGAATCAAACTAACTCAAAGTTTACTGACGGATCGATGTGCAGAGATTTTGTTTCAGTAGTAAAAGTTGCTCTAAGATGTCGTCTCTATTTTGCTTTCACTGCATAACCATAATTTGATAAACTTACAGAATGACAAAATCTGAGTATTATATCACTGTACACATTTTCCTTTTTCATAACACTTAGAAGGCTCTTTTTTTAAGTGGTTTTCTAATTTGATGTTTGGGTTTGTTTGCTGATGCGGTTGCGTGTTCATTAAGTGTAAATGATGTTTAATGCATCTTTGTTTGATGTTTCCGGAGTTATTCAGGCTATAAAAGAGCGCTGAGCAGCTCATAAACACCATCATCGTCTGATGAGCAGCGTCTTCAGTCCACAGTCTGAGTCCTGGTAAGATCATGTCGTCTCGTGTGAATTATTGTGTCATTGCGTTTCAGCCTTTAGTCAAATGTGAGCACATGTTGTTCAGCTTGTTGACTCTCTACTGTGCATGTTTATGTGGAACAGTGTAGAAGAAATTAAAATGAAGTTTTCTTTCAGGTCCTTGTCAAAACCATATTCCATTTTAGGTTCTTGAGATTCATTTGATAATGATGATCAGCCCATAAACATCATCATCGGTCTTGTAGTTTGATGTTTATAATGATTCCAGGTCAGATCATGAGATCATCTCATCCGTGAGTTTATATCATCAACTATCTTTGTGTTTCAGCCTCTGGAATCGCTGTGATCATTTGTGCTTAAACTAGTCTCCTTTAATTAACATTGTGTGTGATTTTAATACAGCAGAACTACACAGATTTACATTTCTTGAAGAAAACAGGCTTGAAAAGCAGCAGGAAGATCATGTCATTTGTGTTTTCTCTCATGATTATTTGTGGGTTTCTTATTTTACTGAAGATATGTAAAAAAAACATTGAGTTTCACAGTTTCACACGTAGGTTTTCCTACATCAGATCAACAGCCTTTAAAATGTGTGTTTTTACAGTGTAGTGAATGAAGAGCTCTTCAAACATGTGAAACATCTGTCAGTCTGTGTGCTGCTCCACAAACCTTCTGCTTTGACTCGCTTTGACCTGCAGACCAAACACACAAACTACCTGTCAGTAACGTAAGTTCTTCAAGATTTATTCCTTCATTAATAAACCATTGAACACTTACAGTTGAGCTGTACTGAATATTCAGAACAACAGCATTCTTGTGTTATTGTTCAGATGGAGGATTTTCAGTCTTTAATCTTACATTTAATGTATTTTAAGCATTGTAACATCACACACATCTCTAAAGAAAATGTAAATCAAACTGAGGAGACTGTATTTCAACAATCACACAGAAAACATGTTACTGTATGTCATACAATTTTCCCCTATTAGAAAATATATATATTTACAATATGAAATCAATGCATGTTTTAAACTAATGACTGGTTTGTTATTTAGTGCTGTCTGTCAAGATTTCATCAAACAATGGGACAAAACACCAGCTTCAACGGATCAACTGGAGTAAATTATGACAGTGAATGGAGGCGTGAGGAATTTTACAGTAAACTTGATATTGCAGAATCCTTATTCGTCTGGATCATTTCAGCCATTGAGATTCCAGTCATGATCTTAACTCTGGTTATGTTGTGTGCTCTTATCAAATCTCAGCGCTCTGCTTCAGTTTTTGTTATTCATTTGATTCTTTCAGATCTCATCCAGATCAGCTGTATTATAATGATAACAATTGAATGGTCATATAAAGTGCAGGTTGCATATTTTTACAGTTTGACGGCGGGTCTGTATTTTATGGCATGTGTTGCTTTTGAACGATATCTTCTGGTTTCTCATCCTATCTGTACAAATCTCATCATTCACTAAAAGTCACCTGTGTTATTTCTGTGATCATCTGGTTTGTTCCTCTGATCTTTGCAAACATAAACTCCATTTATCTGCATTATCTGCCCGGATCGATCGGCTGTTTTATTCCTTACCTGATAATTATTCTGTGTTTTGTTGGCACTCGTCGCAGTCTTTCACACGCAATATCTCTTACTTCTCTAAAGCGGCAATTAATTTTGGGAAGTTTGTTCCTGGTGCTGCTGACTTACACATTTCTCATTCTCCCCTATGTAATCCTGAATTTTATTGATATGATTTTTCCCAATTTGTGGAAAAATGTATTATTTGTTAAAGTTTATTATTTTTTTAAATACCTCCTGTATCTGAACCCACTCGCTGACTGTTTATTGTACTTGTTCATGAGGCCTGATGCTAGTGATTTAATGACGTCTGTTTGCTGCTGTTGTAGAACTGACACACATCAGAATTTGAGACAGAGCCGGGACGAACACTCACGAGACAGTAGAGACACGTTTGCCTGCTGTGTTTCAGGGCAAAAGCCTGCGTCTCGTTCACAGACCGCCTGCAGTTCAGTTTAAACAGGTGATATTTCATCTGTTTGAACTGAACTGCAGGCGAAGAAACGAAGACAGTGTCATTCCGTTCGTCACAAACACGCTTCCTTTCTATGAAATACAGGTTTATTAGAGAGAACTCTTGATTCAGAAAGAAAACACATACAGTAAACACATTTTTATTAAAAGATGTATTGATAAACACTCACTGTTGATGCTTTTGCTGACTTTCTGTAGCAGCAGTAATTTGAAGGTTATAACTGGGTGTAATCCAGAGTAGTGGATCAATCATTTGCCTTCATAAAGGCAAACATTTACTCTGCATCACATTTTCTTGTCTATACATTATAAGTCAGTGGACAGTTTTGGGTGAACGATACCTAAAAAGACTTGTTTTCAAGTGCATGAAGTATATTAGAAGTGTACTAAGTTTATATAAAATATTAACCAGGAGTTATTAGTAATATTGTTGTGTTTATAGAAGTGTTTCATATAGTTGACTGTGTCATATCGAGTCAGAGACTGTCCTGTTTTCTCTTTTCTATCATTCATATAATTAAAGAGCTCCAGTTCTCCTGTGTCTGTGTTTATTTGACTAATAACAGCTGATTTGAACTGTAAGTGGAGAAGATCGAACCACAGATCAAGACGGAAAGAAAGATGGCAGATGGTTTTACCTGAGAAGATCCATCTTCAGGTAATGAAATCCTGCTGGTCACTTGATGTCAGCTCCAGTACACTCACACTGGTCATATCACACATGAGTTCCTCTATCTGCGCTCTAGACCCACTACACTTCTCAAAACAGTCGTGAACTGCTTATATCACCAGACGTCCTGAATATCATTAATGAGTCCCTGCAGCGAGCAGTTTTCACACAAATTGTTAAAACTGTAATTGTTAGACCTCTGCTGAAGAAGTATTGGTCACTTATGGTGGTATTGCCTTGCTTCACATGCTGTCTAATCAGAGGCACTGGTGTGGAACTGCCTCTTCAGGTGAGCCCAAGCCTCTTATTTTCTGTTTCTAGCAGCGTTTTGGAATCACATTTTCTTAAACTGGTGTATATTGAGATTTTTAATGACCAACAATTCAATAATATTGTGATTTTTTTTTTTTTGATTTTTTTTAGATTATATCACTCACCCCTATAACTTAATATTTAAGGAAATTAAATTACAATCATATGCATGTGCAACAAAAATAATTGAATATAAACATTTGAATTCAATCATTTTTAAAAAGAATACCTCAGCCAATAATTAAAATTTTGTCATCAACATTGTTAAACAACTAAACTTTCGCTGATGTCGGAAGCTGCTTTCATCTATTATGACAAATTCTCTTCTTCCACCCACACAAACTTTATTTCTTGCTCTCAGTCTTTCCATTGAAATAATGCAGACGTTGCATCCTGCTTAGTGTTCTACTGCTTCCAGCAATGCCATCACTGATTAGGTCAAACTGATCTTCACTCCTGCAAGACAAAGGACAGTAACAACCTTCCCATTATCTACATTCTAACATCATATCTGCCATTTACTCACCTGCACAGCTGCCACTGCTATCTGTCCTATAAACATCACTTACCTGTATTCCGTTGTCTCCGACCCTTCTGTCCATAACTGAAGACCGGACCAACGCTTAGGACGACAGCATGAGTGCACCAGATCCATTTCAGGAGCTTGTGGACGTTCTACGCCGAGCACTCACCTCCAACCCACCTGTATCTCCATTAGTGATTACCTCCGCCAACACCACCGTCACTCCTTCACCTGTTTACGCCGGTCCCATGGCCAAACCAGAGCCCTTATCTGGCTTGGCGGAGGATTGCAACGGTTTCCTCCTGCAATGTTCGCTGGTCCTGGAGATGCAATCGCACTTGTACCCTGACGATCACACAAAGGTAGCCTTCATTATTTCCCAGCTGAACAGCAGAGCACTTCAATGGGCTGGAACTATTTGGTTGCAAAATAGTCCTGTTACTCGATCTCTCACCAATTTCGTGACCAACTTCAAAGAAGTATTCGGTAGACTGAAACAAGGTTCCATGACTGTTAACGAATACGCTCTTAAGTTTAGGACTCTTGCGGCTGCTAGTGGATGGAATAAACAGTCGTTGTTGACTACCTACCGTCAGGGCCTGGATCCACGAGTGCAGTTGCATCTCGCTGCATATGAGAATTCCATTGAGCTAGAGCGATTCATCCAACTCTCCATTCGGTTTGCCACTCGTATGCAGTCGTGTTTAGAAGAACACCAGGGCCAGTAAACAAGTCCATCTGTGTGCTGGTCCAGTCAAGCTCCAAGTCGGGATTCTACACATCGATTATCAACATCTGCTGGTTCTGGAGGACTCCACCACTGATGTGATTTTAGGGCGCCCATGGTTGGAGCAGCACAATCCTGTCATCTCGTGGAGAACTGGCAAAATCCTGAAGTGGGGCGACGACTGCTTCCCGAACTGTTTCCCTCTTCTACCACAACAGTCTTCTCCTTGTCCTGAGACAAATTACGACATCGGCAACAGGGAGCTTCTGGCCATCAAGCTGGCCCTTGAAGAGTTGAGGCATTGGCTTGAGGGTGCCAAGCACCTCTTTACTGTACTCACAAATCACAAAAACTTAGAGTACTTGAGAGATGCTAAAAGACTGAACCCACGACAAGCACGCTGGGTGTTATTCTTCACACGATTCCACTTTAGTATTTCCTATCGTCCAGGTCCCAAGAATGTTAAGGCAGATGCCTTATCCCATCTGTACCCTCCAGAAGAAAGCAACGAAGAACCCGAACCCATCCTGCCAGAGAATATTATCGTGAGTCCCATCAAATGGTCTGAAACCACCATTCCCTCCTCCAATGCCTCCACCAACACTCCGCCAGGCTGTCCTCAAGGTTTACAATACATCAACAGAACCCAGCGCACCCCACTCATCCATTCTTCCCACACATCGCTGGGCACCCAGGGGCCAATGAAACCCTCTCGCTGCTGAAGGAGCACTTCTGGTGGCCAAACATGGCTAGGAAATCAGAAGAATCAGAATCAGGAATCAGAAAGAGCTTTATTGCCAGGTATGTTTACACATACTAGGAATTTGTTTTAGTGACAGAAGCTCCACAGTGCAACAGAGTAACAGTGACAAGACAAGACACAGATAATATAAAGAATAAAAGAATAATATACAAATATACAAGATAGAAAAAGTGCAAAAAACAATATATATTATAGACAATTTGTATATACAGTTATGATTTTTTCAAATTTGAAATATAAAAAAGTATGTGTTATTAAGTAAATATATATTAGTGTTGTGTTCCGTGTTTGTCAAGTGTTCATGAGATGAATTGCTTGAGGAAAGAAACTGTTCTTGTGTCTGGTCGTTCTGGTGCTCAGAGCTCTGTAGCGTCGACCAGATGGCAACAGTTCAAAGAGGGAGTGTGCTGGATGTGAGGGGTCCAGAGTAATTTTCTTTGCCCTTTTTCTCACTCTGGATATGTACAGTTCTTGGAGAGTGGGGAGGTTTGTACCAATGATTCTCTCAGCAGACCGGACTACCCTTTGTAGTCTTCTGAGGTTAGATTTGGTAGCTGAGCTGAACCAGACAGATATAGAAGTGCAAAGGACGGATTCAATGATGGCAGAGTAAAACTGTTTCAGCAGCTAAGCACTGTGGCTGCCATGCGCGGCGCCATCGTATCGTCCAGGGATGTGAGAAGGTACATGCAGGGATGCCAGGAATGCGGCATCTCTAAGAGCCCTCGTCATCTTCCCCCCGACAAACTCCATCCTCTGCCCGTTCCTAACAAACCATGGTCACACCTAAGAGTGGACTTTATCACGGATCTACCTGCCTCCAACAACTGCACCTGTATCCTGGTGGTTATCAACAGATTCTCCAAATCCTGCTGACTGATACCCTTAAGAGGTCTGCCCACTGAAATGGAGACTGCAGAACTCATGTTCAACCACATCTTCAGATATTACGAAATTCCAGAGGACATTGTATCAGACCATGGACCCCAGTTCATATTCAGGGTGTGGAAGGCATTCTTCGCTCTCCTAGGTGTGACCGTAAGCCTATCCTCAGGTTACCATCCTCAGTCAAACGGCCAGACGGAGAGGAAGATTCAGGAGATTGGCCGATTCCTCCGTACCTTCTGCCATGGCCACAAGGACTCTTGGAACCAGTTTCTGGGTTGGGCCGAGTACGCACAGAACTCCCTGCATCAACCAATCACTGGACTCCCTTCCAGTGCGTTACCAACCCGCAACCTGTTCTATCCTGTGGTCTCGTCTCAATGTGCTTCGCCGATCTTTGTCACTCCTCCTTCCAGCTCTCCAATTTGCTACCAACCACAATCTTCACTCCTGCAAGACAAAGGACAGTAACAACCTTCCCATTATCTACATTCTAACATTATATCTGCCATTTACTCACCTGCATCACTGTCTGCCACTGCTGTCTGTCCTATAAACATCACTTACCTGTATTATGTTGTCTCCAACCCTTCTGTCTGTAACAAGTTCTCATTTCATCAACAATAGTTTATATTTATGGCATCAGGCATTCACATACAGCAGAGACAGACAGCCAGATAGATAGATAGATAGCAATTAATAACAACTATTGTCATGTCTGTGGGTGTGCATTCACTTGGAGAAAGGAAGAACACATGAAATAGTACCTGTAAATAAATTTCAACCACTGGAATAGAGAGCACCTCGAATTCTCAAAAATTGACACTGTTCTGACAGTCCGATTTACTGGTTTGTCCAGGATGTCTTGAACTTTTACAATTCCTGTGATGAAAAAGGTCACTGTTTTGTATGTTAATGCATTAAGGAATTCTAAAACTCCTAAAGAACATAGATAGATAAATAGATAGATAGATGATAGACGTACAGATAGATAGATAGATAGATAGAAGTGTCAGTTATTTAAGTCAAGTCAAGTCACCTTTATTTATATAACGCTTTTTACAATGCAGATTGTGTCAAAGCAGCTTTACAGTGATAACTGGTATATCATTTTGGCTGCACAGCAGCTCTTAAAGAAAATGGTGTCAATGCAGGCAGATCAAAGCACTGTTGAATATCAAATGTCAAGTGTCCCCAACTAAGCAAGCCAAAGGCGACAGCAGCAAGGAACCCAAACTCAGGAGAAACCAGGCTTAGTCGGGGGGCCAGTTCTCCTCTGGTGAACAGTGCTTTGTTACGATTCAGGCAGCTATCATAAGTCCGATGGGATCGCAACATTCAAAGTATTTATTCCAGTTCCATCCAGTTGAGGATCGTATTCATCACGCCGGTATGGATGGTTGTTGAGGAACTGTGCCAAACTGTGCCAGAGTTTAGGTGCCAAATAGGAGAAGGATCTACCACCTGCAGTTGATTTTGATATTCTAGGTATTATCAGCCGGCCTGAATTCTGAGATTGCAATAGACGTGAAGGACTATAATGCATTAATAGCCTGCTCAGGTACTGGGGAGCTAAACCATTTAGTGCTTTGTAGGTAATTAGCAAGATTTTAAAATCTATACAATGTTAAACAGGAAGCCAATGCAGTGTTGACAGAACTGGGCTAATATGGTCATACTTCCTAGTTCTAGTAAGAACTCTAGCTGCTGCATTTTGTACGAGCTGTAGTTTATTTATCAGGCGAGCAGGGCAACCACCCAGTAGAGTGTTATAGTAACTTATTTACCATAAGTAGTAGTCATTTTTACTGGTAGATTTTAGCTTCATGTTTCTCTTGCAAAGAAGGCACTTCATCCTCTTCTTCAGGAGTTTTTTCTTCTGCAGCCACTTAATCAACTTTATTGTTTTCCTTTTTGTTTGTCTTCCCTCAACATGGCAAAGTAACTTTCTTGGTAAAGACATAGTATATTGAAAAGTAAAAAACATAAATACAAAAACACTTATTCAGCCTCATGTTTTTACCGTAATGGACATATTTTTGTAATTTATTTAGTATTATGACTTATTAAGTGTTACCAATCTAATCACAGTCTTAACATAATGCTCAACTGGCAGTGTGGAGAAAGAATAAAACAAGATGGACCCACTTTATATTAAGTGTTCCCATGATTCAAAAGATAAATGATCATATTTCGCGAGAGCTCATAATGCAATTTAAAAACAACTTACGATCCAGTGGAGTCCGTCTCTGCAGGTATAAAGTAAGATGACTCTTCAGTGTCAATTTTAATTAAATAAAGCTGGACTTGTCTGAAAAAAGGTAACAGTGGAAAATGCACAATCATAATTAGTGCGCTCAATTCTACCCATCCCCCAAAGGTTTCATTAAAGAAAAAAGCAAACGTCTGATTGGCCCATTGCATGCAATCAGTCATTCCCACAAGACATTTTACAGGTTGTAAGATTTCAAACAGAGAAATGCAGATCATTATACATATGTAAATTCCAAGCCAACATTTATATTTGGGCCATATGGGTTATATTCAAGTGGCATTCAAAATTGTAAAAGTTACACAGAAAGCAAAAATATCAATATATCAAGTTTATACGACAAGAATATTCGCCTGTTAAGGAGGGATAATGATACCTCATTGGTCCCCATTACGTTAAGTCCACCAATAGGCAGGACTCTCAGGAATACGTCACACATCAACAGCTCTGTTTCAAATGAAAGGACAAATGGCGCGCATTTGCCTGAAGTTGTCCTCGTTGTCTTTCGTTAAAGCTTTCAGGTAAGTTGGACTGTAAGCGATAAAGAGCAAGCAACAGGCGTTTTAGGCATGCTATTGCAGAATTCAGCTTACACTTTTAGTCATTGTTCATTTAATAAAATACTGATCTTTTCCAAAAGAGCCAACATAAAAGCAATGGATGAGACAAGTTCAGTTGGCACTTATGTACCTCCCGAAAATGAACGTCCAAAACGAACAATTAAAAAAAGAGAGATTCCAGATCATTTGATGACCAAATGTAAAAAAAGTCAAGACGGAAGGGTGATAGTTTACCAATGAGATGTAGGGATTCAAAAAATGCACTGAAATTGTCACTTTACATACGTTTTAAAATATGTGTAAATAAGTGTAACGTTAGTTTTGATCCGACTGCAGTAGGGCAACCACCAGGGATTGTTTCATACACAATTTTAAATGTTCCCGAAAAATCCACCGTCACACACATTTTAACTATACCACGTGGGTGAAAGTACTACGATATATGAAGAAAGCATACATTTTGTGCTCAAAAGGACATTAAAATACAAAACAAGTCTAACTAGATGAGTAAAGCTCGTAGACAAACTTTAAGTTGGCTTGAAAGAGCCTAGCCAGAAAGTTTGGAGTAGTTTTAAAAGCTTGAAGCTTTTTAGTTTGAAACGGGAACTAAACAGTGCGCTTGAGTCGGACTGGGTAGAGAGATGCTGTAATAATGTAAAATATGTGAAAAATATCAACAATCAAGCATTCTAGCACACCCCAAAAACAAAATCAAGACTTCGTAAAAAGTCATAAAAGGACCCCTTTAAATGAAAATGTATTCTAGGTTTTAGTGATTAAATCAAACATTCTCAATACAGCTAACAATTTTATGTTCTGCAGTAAATGTTATGTGAAAAGACGTGTACAACACAGCTGATAAAGCAATAAAGCAGCTGAGTTTAAAAATAGTTAAAACATTTGTGAAAATAGTTCCAAAGTGATGATAAGAATTGTACAAACCTCAGCCATATCACCCTGTATCCCAAGATTGGTTGCCCATTGAAGCTAAGCAGGGTTAAGCCTGGTTAGTACCTGGATGGGAGACCTCCTGGGAAAACTAGGTTGCTGCTGGAAGAGGTGTTAGTGAGGCCAGCAGGAGGTGCTCACCCTGTGGTCTGTGTGGGTTCTAACGCCCCAGTATAGTGACGGCACCGTCCGTCTGGATGAGACGTTTACCCGAGGTCCTGACTCTCTGTGGTCATTAAAAATCCCATGGCACTTCTGGTAAAGAGTAGGGTGTCCTGGCCAAATTCCCTCCATTGGCCCTTACCGATCATGGCCTCCTAATAATCCCCATCCACTGAATTAGCTCTATCTCTCTCTCTCCTCTCCACCTACAGCTGGTGTGTGGTGAGCGCACTGGCGCTGTTGTACTGTGGCTACCATCCAAGTGGATGCTGCACACTGGTGGTGGATGAAAAGAGACCCCAGATATGATTGTAAAGTGCTTTGGGTGTACAGTAGTACATATGAAAGCGCTATATAAATGCCTCATTCATTCATTGACAAACGCCCTATACGAAGAGACAAGACTTTTCTTTGAATCACATTTATTTCTCGAATCAGCTTCCAGCAAACTAGCACACTGTACATTTATATCACATAAAAACAACCTTCAATAAGGATATCTTGAGTAAATCAGATGAGCTATTGCACAAACTCTCTTCATCTGTTTCTGAAGTATTTACTCTTCTGAATGGTGACGACAGAGGTTCGACTAGTGAGAGAAGCAAGCATTTCAGTGCCAACTAAATCTGATTAAACCTTCATCATAATACAGTTTCTGCGGCCTCAGGCATCCATTGTCTTGCTAAACATACGAGTGAATCAGTCTAAACACATCCTGAAAGAGACTTATAAGAAAAGTTTAAGGAATGGAGTCACGCATTCATCTGACAGAGAAACCTTACGAGATCCTGCAGGGAAACATCACACAGATACAGGCCACAGACACTCTTCATTCTGTCATCCTGATTGGCTGATCAGGATTTTGCGAGAGAAATCAGAGCTGTGATTGGTCAGAATAT
This sequence comes from Elopichthys bambusa, assembly GCA_037101425.1. Classification (NCBI taxonomy): domain Eukaryota; kingdom Metazoa; phylum Chordata; class Actinopteri; order Cypriniformes; family Xenocyprididae; genus Elopichthys; species Elopichthys bambusa. Next base: position 35,876,706 of record CM074438.1, on the reverse strand, counting down.
TTGGCAGAATACCTGACGCATTTGGAGTGTTTCAGAACTGCAGCATCTGTAAATCTCTATGATATGTTCCCTTGACATACAGCAGTTTTCATCCCAATCATATCAAATACAATGCAAATCAAATATTACTGATAAGGTTTTGTTTTTTGTTTTTTCCCACAATTGGAGGTAGTCAGTACTTTAATATATAATAATATCAAAATCTACACGATGAAACACGCACACAGTTATATGTGAATCTTCACAATATTGAACCGTCTGTCTTTAAGGCTCAGCAAGACTAAAGGGAAGTATTTCTAGTTCTCTCCTGTATTATAATGCAAGCAATACAGATGTGTGTATTCACTGCGTGAGAGGGTTCATTTACAACCTATGAGCTGTTTTCTTACTAAACAGACAAACATGCAACAGTGAGATATGTGAGACAGGATACATGATGTGACTCTGCATGAACAATAGAGGAATATTCCATACAATATAAGACAGTGCAGAGCCAAGAAGTCTAGGAATTAAAGTCTGGAGGAGATGGCGAAGGCTGAACGGCTGCATGCAGACAACTGGAATATCTGGAGAAAGTGGGACAAAAGGAGAACACACTGATGAAATCATTCGTTTCTTAGCTATTTATGTGTGTGTTTGTGTTTGCTTACATTAAATGATTAACTGGCGGCAGTCTCCTGTTGCATGATGTAGATTCGTGAAGCATCGTCTACCATGCTGCCACAGTGAACATCATTCCTGAAACACAGAAGCAGTCAGTGTAAAGCTCGAACATTTCGGACAACATTAAACACAAGCTAAATGGAACCATCCCATCACTTACCTGTTATCATTAATGTCTGTGCTATTTCCTGAAAAGCATAAAGGAACAAAATAAAAGGTTACAGCTGTTATTAGCAAGAACATACAGTGTCAAGCTGGTTCTGGCCTTTTAAACCTGCTAGTCTGTAACGTCAGAAGCCTGAGGTGAAGATTTTACAATAACAGGATCTCTGGGTAAACTGACGCAAAACAAATCTACACTCTGAACGTTACACTTTATTTCGATGCTCCACTTTAGACATGCTAAAAACTATAAGTAACCACATGTCAACTAGCAGTCAGAGTATTAGTAGACTGTCTGTTTAATATCTGTGTAACAAGGTTTGTTGATACGAGAAGAAGGAGGCAGGAACCGGCAAATGTTAAACATAACTTTAAAAATAAAATAAACAAAGAACAAAATGAAAGTAAAGCGGCAGCCCCTCACGGACAAAACCACAACATAAAGTCCCAGGCCTGGTTCTCTCTCGTCCTTCACTGTCGTCACTCCTCCTGTTATCCTTCCAGAGCTCTTCCGTGGGACTCGAGGCCGGTGTGGCACAGGAGACGCTCGCTCCGCTCCCACGGCTCTCGGCCCCGTCCTGCTTTTGATCCTCTCCAACAGACATTATACTGACTCTAAGTAACTTTGCAACTACATGTTAACTTATTCTACTAACCTGAACCCCAACAGTCTACTAATACTCTAATGACTGCTAGTTGCAAAGTTACTTATAGTTAGTAGAATGTCTAAAGTGGACTATCGAAATAAAGTGTAACCCACTCTTAAAAATAAAGGTTCTTTATTGGCATCGATGGTTCCATGAAGAACTTTTTAGGGGGACCTATAATGAAAATCTGACTTTTTCCGTGTTTAAGTGCTATAATCGGGTCCCTGGAACATCTACCAACCCAGAAAACGTGAAAAAGGACAACCCGGTAACTTTTTTACTCAGATGTTACTCAGAACTTCGCTCCCCTTGTGATGTAGGAAGGGGATCTTATTATAATATTACCGCCCCTTAATCTGCACATTTTAACCCACGGCACGGCCATTTTGTTTTTGCAAACGACAACGGTGTACCAGTTCTAATGCCATGGCAAAAGTTGAAGCAAAGCATGCTAACTGTTCTGTCGTTGGCTGCACAGATGAGCACACAACACTATTTAGATTCTCATTAGCTTGGACATCCTGCAAGTTGACCCTGGCAAGCTTTATTGCTAAAAAAGGAGAGTTTCAGTATGAGCGATATTTTGGAAAATACCATTTACAGCATTTGAAAGCAATCATAAACGTTAGCCTGGTGTGTACGGCTCTGTTTGGCAAACAGGTACGCTATGTATAGTGGCCGTCCATACGGGTTTTGCACAAAAGATGAACATGACGGCACATGCTAGTCGATGAGTTGAATCAACTCCACAGCAACTACATAAATTTATCCACTAACCATTAAGAAACGTAACTTCTTCCTGAGTCTCTCCATCCGTGTTTGAACAATGTAAGGCTGAACACCGTTACTGACAATCCTCATTTTGGCTGCATGAGATTCTCCAGCTTTGTTGTTGTCGAGCGACCGAAGCGCGAGCTGTTAAAGCTCCGCCCTCTTCTGGAAAGGGGGCTGGGAGCAGCAGCTCATTTGCATTTAAAGGGACGCAGAAAAAAGCTAACACCCAAATAGGGGCAAATTTGACGTTATAATAAATGATCTGTGGGGTATTTTGAGCTGAAACTTCAGACACATTCTGAGGACACCAGAGACTTATATTACATCTTGTGAAAAGAGGCATAATTTCCATTGCACGAAAGATTCTTTATAGTGGAAAAAAGTTCTTTAGACTATTCAAATGTTCTTCACACTAAGGAAACAATGGTTCTTTTAGGAACTGTTCACTGAAAGATTCTTGAAATGGTTCTTCTATGGCAGGAAACCACCTTAAGGAACCTTTATTTTCAAGAGTGTAGATCTCTCCCATGATATGGGAACTATGGCACTGTCACATGAGAAACAGAGAGAAAGAGAGATGGACATATTTTATTTCGATCAGGGTTCCTCGTTCCTGGAGAGCCGCTTTCCTGCAGAATTCAGCTCCTGTCGTTCTCCAGGAGAAAAGAAGCTTTTGCTATCAATGTTGGAGATTTTCAACTGGCGCAAATTAAAAAGGTTGCCGGATCCCTGGTCTACACCTACACACGCATTTAGTTGACAGACATCTGTTCCATCTGTAACTTTATTTTCCCAGTTCATCTAGAATAAAATAAGTTTATTTCCAACTATCAAATTTATACTTGTGAATTACAAGTACGAGCACCAGCAACATTTCCAGTGGAAAAATGTTGTTTCTGGTGCCGTCAAAGCACTCACACTTACCGTTCTCCACGTCGAGCGGACAGGAGCTCGGTATGTCTGTGGATCTCACAGTGCTGTATCCAACACTGAAATGAACAAAGGGCAGATGAGAGGAGGAGAAGACGAGAGACAGACAGGACCTGGACAGCGAGGACTGACACTCACGTGTTGGTTTTCTGAAGCGCAGTTTTCTCCTCCTGCAGGAAGAGAGCATTACTGTAGGATGTGGCAGGTTTGCTGGCGCGTGTGGAGGAGAAGCTGGTGGGGGATGTGGCTGCAACATGGTGTCCAGGTCTCACTGGCTTAGCTGTCAGAGGTTAAAACAAACACATCATGAACTAAAACATGAGAAGCAAGTTTTTGTTTTTACATGTAAAAATACACTGTGCACATTGAGACGCAGCAGTACCGATCTGAGCAGTGTTGGGACGCCGTAGAGGATAGCGCAGACGCATGGCGTCACGGATGCGCTCCACCTCCTGCTGGTAGCGCCGGCGGTCGTTCATGGCGCCCTGCTTAGCGTCCTTCAGTGCTGTCTCCAGCGCCCGAACCCGCTCAGCCGTAGAACGAAGACGCTTCTCCAGCTTCGGAAGCTCACACCGCAGATCTGCATTATCACGTACCAGCTGCACAAACATTTTCATCAGTAATTAGTATTATCATAAATTATAAATAAAGGGACACAACATTATGAAATGATGTTTGTACTCTGTTCCTGCTCAAAGCTGAAAAACAGTGTAAATCTGTGTATGTCTCAATCATTTCTCTTCAGAAAACTTGGATTAAACCGATCAATTCATATGGGTTACTTTTATAACCTCTTTAGGGGCTTTTTGAAACTTGGAACATTTTGATTGCGTGGACTTTTATGAATGGACAAAAATTATATATTACAATAATCTTCATTTGTGTCCTGAAGATGAATGAAAGTCTAATGGGTTTGGAAAGTCTTATGAGTAACTGAAATTTTTAATTTTGTGGTAAACTAACTTTAATTTCATGGTTTGTACACATTATTTGTATTATTTAGAGTAACAAATATATATATATATATATATTATTTTAGAATTTAAGCCTGGAAATATCAAACAATACATGAATTACATCTGGAAAGGTGTAGCTGTTAATGTTTTAATACTGTGATTCATATAAATACAACAGTTCTCATTAATTAAACACAAGAAGGGAAAAAATGTAAATCAAACTGTCACTTTTAACTGAATGCAACAATTTATGTTAAGGCCCTGATATACTTAAAGCAAAGTCAAAGAATGAACTGGCGTGAAGTTGTTTCGAACAAAATCAGGCCAAAACGAAGTTTGTTTCAGGGGTTGCTTGAAAAAGCAAACTTTCCAGATAAGATCGCTCTGGGGTGCGTTTCCCAAAGCGAACTATAGTCGCAAGTTCTGTCGTTACCAATAGAGTTCAATGGGACTTACGACCATAGTTCACCAACGATGCTTTCAGGAAACGCAGCCCAGGCTGATAAACACCTCTGAACTACCATTTGTTCCGTGGCAATGATGTAATGGGTGGGTGTGGCTCCAAGGCTCTGCCTTATTTGAGATGTAAATCATCTCTGGTTCATTTCTTCTGTTCAGTCCATCAAGGTCAGAGGTAGGGGTCTACCGGTAGGTTAAGTATTTTTATTGTTATCGGTATCAGTCATTTTCAAAACCTATTTGCCGATATAATTTAATTTTGAAATGCTATTTTTAATTCCCTGTTTATCTTACACTTATTGTAGATGGATGAATGGAGGAAGGCAAGATTAAGAAGTGCCGTGTGGGAGAACCAACACGAGAGAAGGCAGTGTGCAATACATGTAAAGATGTTGTCAGTATGGGTGGTACAATGGCAAAACGTGCCAATACTTCAAACCTGTGGTCCCATCTTAGGATTCATCACCATGACTTGTATAAATCTGCACAAGCAAACCTGAATCTGAGCAGGGGGCAACATCCACATGTCAGTCTACAATACATGACATGTTTCAGAAACAAAAACTGGATGAAAATCTGGATGACAGATTAAAATAAATGGACAAACTGATCACTGAAATGATAATTACTGACAACCGACCATTCACAATGGTCTCTGACATTGGCTTTAAGCGACCTATGGATGTGGCAGAGCCACAATGCGCACTACAAAGTGTATTACCGCACTTAGAAGCTGCCAGAAATCTACGAAAGGGTTGTAAGCAAGATAAAAACCCTGATCCAGCCAGAGAATGCTGGCTTCTCACTCTCCTTTACAACAGATTCCGTACCGTCTCCTAACAAGACAGTACGGAACTACTTACGGAAAAAATGGAACTGGTGCCGTGTTCGTTCCGCAAGTTGAATAGGGAAGGCGTAGGACAAACAGCGTCAGCTTTTTGAAGAATACGAAAGTGCGTTTTTGGCGGAACCACTTGGAAGGCGATCATTTGTTTATATAATATACATATAGCATATACATTTACATTTTTTTTTTTTTTCGAAAACGACTGATCGTTTCGCTAGATAAGACCCTTATTCCTCGTCTGGTATCGTTTAAAGCCCTTTAAAGCTGCACTGAAACTGTCATTTTGACCTTCAACCGTTTGGACACCACTGAAGTCCACTATAAGGAATGTTTTTGTTACATGTTCACCGTTATGTTTCGTTAGTTTGACCCAGTTTTCGCAATTCTGTTTTATCAGTCATTGCTTTCACCTGTGTCTAGTCAATTACCTTGTTAAGTTCCCTTTGTTTGCCACGTGTATATATACCCTGTGTTTTCCTCAACTCCTTGTCCGTTCTCGTTAATGTTGATGTGCTTTGTGTATACCTGCTAGTTTTGTCATTAAATGCTACTCTACGCATTCTCCGTCGTCCTTGCTACACAGCCAAATGGTGACAGAAGAACGGACCAAAACAGTGTTTTTTTTTTGCGGCGTTTATTCCTCAGTTTTTTGTTTGTTTCTTTTTTCCCCTCATGAATCTACCCGCTGTCCAGCTTCTCTGCCTGGTGCAGGGAGACCGCTCGCTGGAACAACACACGAGTGACTTTCTCCAGCTTGCGTGCCAAACTTCCCGGACCGCTCGCTCTGTGTATATTACCACACCGGCCTGAGCGAGCGGTCCAAAGCACGCATTCCAGCGGGCGGTCCAACAGAGGATTTCGCCGCATTCGTGGAGTGGGTGCTGGTGAACAACAACTCTCCGTTCACCATCGGCCCTGCTGAGGATGACACCAGCCCCACTCCACTGCCAGAGACCAACCAACCACCACCAGCGATCGACGCAACGGAGATGTTGTTAGAGCCCACCGCAGACTGTGGAGACCGACTACCAGCGAGATATGAGCCCGTGCCGAGGATAAGGACGGAGTCTTTCATCGCCTTGGAGCCCGGACCACTGACAGGTTCTGACCAGGTGCGCGAGCCAGCAACACCAGTTGACGCTGAGGGAGTGATTGTGGAGCTCGAGGGCTGGGAGGAAAGCCCCGCCCACACCACCACCGCTGTAAATGTGAGTTCGTTGAGCTCTGGACATTATTTAGATGAGTTGAAGGATTTGTTTGAGACCGATCTAATAGACTTTTTTGGAGAGGTGTTTTTCCGATTCCCCTGTATCTCCAGCACCCCCTGTATCTCCAGATTCTCCTGTTTCTCCGGCGCCTGTTTCTCCTAAGTCCCTCGTGTTTCCTGAATTCCCGCCCAGCCTCCCTCTCCCGCCTCCCCTTCCAACCAGTTCCTCTGTCCCACCATCACTGCTGTCCTTCAGCCCTTCATCTTCATGCCAGATGTCTACGGTCTTCTGTCCATCAGCTCCATCCCACACAGAGGGTCCTCTGTCTCCACCTCAAGCCTCTGTGCCCCTTGCTTCACCTCGGACAGTCAACACTCCGGTTCCACCGAGGCTCCTCCTTCCCTCGGCTCCACCGGACACCATCGACCATACGGTTTCTCCGGGCTCCCTCGTCTTTCCGGCTCCGCCTTGGTCAGTCGTCCACCTGCCTGCACCTATGGTGCCATCTGGCTCCTCCTTCCCTCCAGCTCCGCCTATTTCCTCTGTCCCACCGGCTCAACCTCTGTCCTCTGGATGTCCGGGTCCACCTCGGACGCTCGTCGCCATGGTTCCACCTCGGTCTCCTGTACCATCGGCTGCGCGTGGGCTCTTCGGCTCATCGGCTACATCAGGGTCTCCATCACTAGCCACGTCTCCGTTGGTCGTCCCCAGAGTGGTGTCTACCACTACGTTGACACCACCACGGCTCCTCCCACTTACGACTCCACCCTGGGGCCTCGTCATGGTTGGTCTCTGGACCAACATCTGGCCTCTCCTGCTCCAGGTTTCCCCTTGGCTCCTCCCACCCTCCACTCCCCCATGGACTATTTCTTTGGACTCTTTTTCATTTTGCCGCCCCTCTTCTCCTCGCCCTCCTCCAGAGCCCCCGCCCCCTCCCTCCTCAGCTGGACTTCTACGGCGCGAGGACGCGCCTTCCCGGGAGGGGGGCGATATGTTACATGTTCACCGTTATGTTTCGTTAGTTTGACCCAGTTTTCGCCATTCTGTTTTATCAGTCATTGCTTTCACCTGTGTCTAGTCAATTACCTTGTTAAGTTCCCTTTGTTTGCCACGTGTATATATACCCTGTGTTTTCCTCAACTCCTTGTCCGTTCTCGTTAATGTTGATGTGCTTTGTGTATACCTGCTAGTTTTGTCATTAAATGCTACTCTACGTATTCTCCGTCGTCCTTGCTACACAGCCAAACGGTGACAGTTTTCATCAAAAACCTTAATTTCTTTTCGACTGAAGAAAGAAAGACATGAACATCTTGGATGACATAGGGGTGAGTAAATGATCAGGAGAATTTTATTTGAAAGTGAACCTTCAAGATGTTATTATTATTATTATTATTAATGTTATTATTAACAGTTATCAGAATTAAAGATATGTTTAAAAGCATTTAAAGAAAGTTTTTGTCAGAGCCCTTGTTATTCTTAATTTTGACATTAATTTTAATTTTTACACCAGACATATATATTGGTTCAAAATATCGGTTATTGGTCTACTTGATCTGTAATAATCGGTCCTGAAAAACGCGTATCGGTCGACCCCTAGTCAGAGGCAAGTAAAAACATGAACACACAGTAGAAACTGAAGCTGTAATTCTGTAATGACACTGTTTTTACATGTTCAATACTGTAAATGCTGCTATCTATCTATTATATAAATAAACATGACGTGACTGGAGAGCTGAATTGCAGAGCTGGTGCAAACATCACTATGATCAGATGCTTTGTGAAATGCTGTTTTCTACACAACAGATATATTTAAATGTTCATCTAAATGTGGGTGGCGTCAAGATGTTTGCTAACAGTATAATCGGTATAACTTTTTTTTTTTTTTTTTACCCCTAAGCAAAGCACTTCAGGGCCTTAAGAAATAAAATATATTCTGAAAGTGCATCCTGACCTGTTTATGAACCTTTGTAAGCTGATCCAGGTTGTTTTCAAGAAAGGAAATCTTCTGTTTCTGAGTGTTAGACCCCCCACTATCATCAGGTCCAATTTCTGTACTCTGTGTAAGAAAAACATGTCAGAAAGACACACAACAGTGGAACATTTGTGAAGCAAAATATCCATGTTCTCATGTGGAGCTTACTTTTTTAACCCGAGTCGTGAGGTCTTGAACGAACAGCTTGCGCAGGTTGTGGAGGGTCTGGAGTTCACGAGCCTAAGACAGAGGGAGAAGCAGCTACATGAGACCACAAACAACTAGATGAAAGTGAAATATCTGTTTTGTTTATTAACACATTCATTTTCAGGACATGGCCCTAAAGATGATTGACAGTCAATGTCATGAAGGCATATGCTGAATGTTCAAGCCCTGTTTCACACCTGAGCACACATATGTGAACATAAAGAGAGTTTCTATTGATTATTTTCTATAAAAACACCTATAAACCATAAAAACACTTCACTATGTTCTACCTATTGGGCTTTGCATCAGAAAAAGGCTTCACTTTGTGTGTGTGTGTCATAGAAGGAAGGGATTTAAAAAAAAAAAAACATAAAAAAGATAACATTTGTAATGAATTAGTACGCGTCTGCTTATGCGTATACTGCACCAAACAACTCCATTAGGGCTCTCAGTCCAAACGTGTGCAAAATACTGATGCATTCTCATATGTTTGTGTCACATTTTCTAAGAAAGAATGATAATTTCTATTCATTTTAATAATTAAAATTCATTATTAATGAATTCATATTAATTTCTATTAAAATTATGTGACCTGAGGAGGTGTGAGCATCTCACTGTACTGTTATCCTTTCAGCCAGAGCAGCAGAGGGAGCTCATGGACAGAAAACCACAGTTATGATGTCACTTATGACATACGCAGATGTAGCTCCAAATATGGAAGTCTGGTATCAACAGGAACACGGTGATAAGACCAAATACCAAATAAATACTTCATTATGACAATAAGTGATTTGGCTGTTCTTCAAGCGTTTCGGTCATTTTAGTAACGTGTATTTATGGTTCCAATAGTTAGCATGTGTAGGCACACGTATAAATCTATAAATAATATATGTCTGCCTCGTACTGCGATTGGCTTTCAGTAAACACTCTAAAATGACATCATCATGGTGCATAAATTCAGATGAGAATGATGTAAAAGAAGGAACTGTAGAATAAGAGGAAGAGTTCATATGAGAAACGTACAACAGTCTCCTCAAGGCCCTTGAGATCCTGTTTGGACTGCTCGTGTCTCTCCTGCTGAAACCTGATGAGAAAACCCAAAAACTTTTAACACGCATTACACATTCGTTGCACACTGTAGCATCCTTTAGAGAGGACCTATTATGCCCTTTTACATAGTCTTGATGTTGTTTTGGGGCTCTACTAGAACAGGTTATTTTTTATTTTCCATCATATTCTCCATTGTTGCAGCTCCTCTCTTCCCAGTCTGTCAGTAACTCTTCCTGTCTCTACGAAGCCCCTCCTTCTGAAAAGCACAATGTGCTCTGATTGGCCGGCTGGAGCAGTGTGTTGTGATTGGTGTTTGGGAAATGTCCCGCCCCTCACCATAACCACCAGTTTCAACACACTACTAACTAACTCAACCAGGCCCCACCCCTTTATTCTGCGTATGAATTATTTAAATGAGGAATACTGTGACGTGTTCGTTCCTGGAAGAAAACTCAAGACTACAATGGAGGCGTTTCGAGGAGTTCAGAAACAGTGACACTGATATAGAGAAGAACTCCTGCTGGAGGGTTTTTTCATGCTCAAACAGCAACAATGCACACTAAAAAAAGATGGACAAAAGCACAATAGGTCCTCTTTAACACTCACAACATGATCAAACAAATTTGTGCAATAGCAGAAAAACGTACGACAGCTGCTCCAGACAGGCGCTCTTGGTGTCATCCTGCATTTTCAGGTTACTGAAACTGGACCGCACATGAGCCAGCTCCAGCTCTAGAGCCTGATTCTTACTGCAAGACACATTGTGACACCATTAGCACCTCATTTACAACATTATAATGCAATGTGTAAAGCTACTCATGTTCATCTATACAGGAATAGTGTTATAGAACTGAGACGGACTCGGTAAGGTCGTCAATGAGTCGCTGTTTCTCATTAATCTCATCCCGCAGATGGCTGAGCTGCTTCTGACGAGACTCTGCATGGAGAGATGGACGACCAGCGGACTTCTACACAAACACACACAAATAAACACAACTCATGTGACAACAGTCCAATAATATTTCACACACCTTCCTAGTGTTCATGTGCTTGAATGCTGCTAGTGATTTATTTTAAATAATAACCACATCATGTGCAACATCTCTCTTATCATAACATGTATGTGTTCCTTACACTACTCACAGGACTGTTTATGTATTAAATACTAGACCCATGTATGTCCGACTTACTTTCCCATCAGCCTCTCTGTCAGCCTTCTCTCCTCCATCCAGTTCGGCCACATGACTCTCTGATATAAACATATATATAGAACCATTAATGTAGCAGTACAGCGTACAGCAGCAGTACGGATGTGAGCTGAATCTGAAACTAATCCTTTTGGGCATGGTTGAAATTCTCAGTTTCATCAGTGACAGTCTATCAGATTTTTGGCAACTTCGAAGTTCCAATAAAGGAAACCCGTAAGAACAATCAATTAGAAAAGATATAGCAAGCTAAGTCAGCACAGACCTTCAGACAGTTCTGAATTTGGTGGATGTAGCTTAAAGTTGGATTTCAATTAGGCTTAGAAGAAGAATAAAAAAGGTTTGTCAAGAGCCCCTTTCACACAGTGCGTTGATCCCAGAAAATTACCATAAAATTGCCAGAGTGCCTGTGTGAACGCAAAAACATCCCGGGATTGATTCCGGGATCGATCCCGGGATGGGGACCTAGTAACGTTGCTGGGATCAGTCCCAGAACGCGTCCTGTGTGAACAAAAGCCGTAAACAATGCCGTAAGGGGTGTGTCGTAGTGATGACGCTGAAGCTGAGATCGTTCACCAGCTTATGGAACAGCACACAATGCGCTAGTTTATGATCGAATGCAAAAGCGTGGTTTCTTGAGAGAGAAATCACAGATCATAAGCAAACTTAAGACCGTGTGGAGACATCCCACGTCACATCCTGATGTCACCTGTCTTTACGGGATCTTTACGGGATGTATGTGAACGCACGCACAGATTCCAGAACATCTATGGCAGTGTGAATGAACCAAAATGAAACAAATCCGTGTATTTTCCGTGTATTTATCCGTGTATTTTCTGAAATCTCTGTGTAAAAACAGTCTGAAAGTTTTAAAAGCTTGAATTTTTTACCACTTTCACAGTCAGCCAGAGAAATTGACAGAACGACAATAAAACCAAACATCCCTGTTTCCTGGGGAAAGTCTCATTTTTTGGTGGCTCGTCCCTGGCTGGAGTTCCTGTTTTTTAGTGAAATAACACCTAATGTGGGAAATTAAACGAACCCAATGCTTTTTGTTTTGACCAAGAGAGGGCACTGATCCCTATAGCAGCGTTAAGTTGTGTTATCATTTATCATCTACTAATTACTTGTTTTTGCAAGTTTTTCTTTGAAAACTGGACAAGAATAAACAACCACAAAAGAATCATGTAATCGCTATCATCTTTAGTAGATGCCGCCTATTGCACATTTCACCGGTTCCCTAATCGCTTACTTGCAGGTGGTAAGCCCAAAAGGGGAAGGCCCCACATTATTCTTATTCTTTCGGATTGGCCCGACTGGGCCCCATGGACCATATCCTGGTCACCACGTTTGTCTGAGAGCTCCTCTCCCAGGCCTGGATCCAAGAAAGGGCCCCTGGTTTCCCTCTTCCAGGAAGGATAGGGGATGTATTGGGTCACACTTTGTCTGGCTTCTCAGACAAAGTGCCTAGGCAGAACTTACCAGGAGCTAAAGGTCCAGCAAATCCTTTCCCAGGGTCACTGAGACACTCAAACCCCTCCACCATGTTAAGGTGATTCGGGTAGGGAGTAAGTTGCTGCCCCAAAATATCTTGGGTTTGTTCACGAATGAGTGCCGGTCGGATCATGAGATTGACAGGTTGGTCGGTGCTGTGAAGGCAGCAATGCAGGTGTTGTACTGGACTGTTGTGCAGGAGCAGTGCCTGCAGGCAAAGCTCTTGATTTACCAGTTGACCTATGTTCTGACCTTCACCAATGGTCAGCTATGGTCTGAAATTATTTTTCTCTTCGGGGTATGTGGGCTGATCTGATCTGATGTGGTACTGGCGCATCTGGTCAGGACACCTCCCGGTGGAGTTGTTTTCCGGACATGTCCAACTGAGATCCAGGGGTAATAATAATAATGCATTACTTTTATATTGCGCTTTTCTCAGCACTCAAAGTGCTTTACATATTGTGACGAGCAGGGCGGGCGAGAGCCGTGAGGGAACGGCGTGAGTGTTGCACCGGTCTCGAATCTCTCACGGAGGAGCGCCGGAAGCATAAAAGGGGAGTGACGACAGTGAAGGACGAGGCCTGGACTTTACTTTATGTTTTTATGTTTGTGTGGCCGGCAGTCGTCTGTGAAGGACGTTTTGTTGTTGTTTATTTATTTATATATTAAAGTTGTGTTTAATGTTCACCGGTTCCCGTATCAACTAACCTTACTACACATATAAAAGGGGGGAATCTCCTCAACCACCACTAATGTGCAGCATCCACCTGGATGATGCGACGGCAGCCATATTGCGCCAGAACGCCCACCACACACCAGCTGATTGGTGGAGAGGAGACAGAGTGATGAAGCCAAACAGTATATGGGGATGATTAGGAGGCCATGATGGACAGAAGCCAATGGGCAACTTTGACCAAGATCCCTGGGTTACACCCCTACTCTTTTTCGAAGGACATCCTGGGATTTTTAATGACCACAGAGAGTCAGGACCTTGAGTTTATGTCCCATCCAAAGGACGGTGCTTTTTTTTGACAGTATAGTGTCCCCATCACTATACTGGGGCATTAGGACCCACACAGACCACAGGATGAGCACCTCCTGCTGGCCTCACTAACACCTCTTCCAGCAGCAACCTAGTTTTCCCAGGAGGTCTCCAACCTAGGTACTAAGCAGGCTCAACCCTGCTTAACTTCAGTGGGCAACCAGTCTTGGGCTACAGGGTGAGGTAGACCAAGGATGCATATGCCTTGGGATCCCCCAGGAGGAGCTGCAGTAAGTTGCAGTAAGTAAGTCCTACTTAGCCTGCTGCCACCAGGACCTGGTCCCAGATAAGCACCAGGATAATGGATGAATAAAAGATGTGTGGAACACAAATGAATACAGAACTTTTGATTTATTAGCAACGACAAGTGTTGCCACTAGTTTTTGTGGCCCTTTGTGCATTATATTGCATTGAGCCCCTCTCGGGTGAAATCAATATGTAATTTAGAGTAGTATGATTTACTATGCTACATTACAGCACTACATTTAAAATGATCAAAATACATAAAACATCATCAGAGATTCATAGATGATAACACTGGATTATATATTAGCTGTATGGCTCCAGCATTCCTGCAACCCTACAGAGGACATGTGGTTTGGAGAATGAAAGGATGGATGGATATTTTGCCACTGGTCTACAAAAGACTCAGCCCTGGTGTTGTAATTCTAAGCATTGCCACTGGTTTGTCTTCTTGTTTCTGGACCTTTTGACTTCCTATTTGGATTCTCTATTAGCCTGTAGTTTTTTTGGTTGTTTATTGCTTCTCTGAGAACCACTCCTGCCTGTCTGGACTTCTTCTAGCTTAACATTTAATAAAGAGATCTGCACATGGATCCTGAATCCGTCTCACACTACACAGGGCGATGTATCTTGACTACTCTTGGGAGTTCTTACAGTCAGATGTTTTGAAGTTGGGAAATCTATGAAAATATTGGCCTATTTGGAAATCCGTCATAGAGACTGAAGGTCTGTGCAGAGTCTGGTGCTTAGAGTCGAAAAACATATCTCATAATAATAATGTGTTACAATTGGGGTTTATATCACTTCTGTATAAAAAAAACACTGTGTCTATGAGATGTCCCTCTAATATAAGATGTGTAATTGTGTGCTTGTGTCTTACCTGAGTTCTGCAACATGTACAGTTCTTCACTGAGAGCATCATAGTTGTCCTCCAGCTGTCTCTTCTTTTGCTCCACGTTCTGCATGTACTCTGTGAGAGAGCGAATCTTCGCCTCATGCTGCTCACACACACGAGACACAAAGTTACTGACACGAACCACACGTCATCTACTAGCATCAGAAAGACTCATGTCATATATTGGTGTGCAAATTGACGGCCTGATGAAAATGAAGCCACACCTGTGAGATGAGCAGCTGGCAGGAAGACAGCTCTCGGCTGGTTTCCTCCATCTTGCGATGGCACTCCAGCTGCATGTTCTCCAGCTGCCTGCAGCGCTTCACCATCGACTTCACCTCAGATTTGATCTTACTGATGTACAGCCGTGCCACAGTGAACTCCTCCTCGATCGCACCGCTAATCTCCACCGGCTACACACACAGACACAGACATTACAGAGACACACACAACTGCAATATTACCATAATGCAGTGGTTTCCAAACTTTTTCTGCCAGGCCCCCTTTTGTATAATACAGAAGAATATTATTATTAAGAATACCATCTAGTGACTCAAGCGGATACTGCTGCGAGTCATCTTGAGGTAATAAAATGTCAAATTAATATTTTGTTTACTCATGCGGCAAGTAGCTGCATTATAAGTGGGATAATTATGCATTGTGGTCTTGTATAACCCTCATTTAAAAAAATGAAAATGGAAAACACAGAATTTGGGAAAAATAAAACGGATTTGATAGGGCACTAAAACCTTTGATAAATTATTGTTACATTTTTTGTGTTTCATAATTAGGCATGCTTTTTGATTACAAAAATTTGATTTAACCATTAAAATGGAATTCAGAAAAATTTTAACAAAAAAAAATTCCTAAAAGTAATCTGAGAGGACTTACAAGCTTGATTTCTCCATTGCCGACGATGGTGCTGAACTCGCTGAGGTCCTTCATCAGCCCGTTCAACACGTCAGCGATGCGCTTCCTCTGCTGTGAGCTCACTTCCTGCATTTGAGCAAGCTCCGCCTCCAGCTCCATCAGGTTCGCCTAGAAAGCAAAGAAATGAGTAAACATGCGTCATTCATTCACTGCCTCTATGTGAGAATAAGGCAGCGGGCGTCACCATCTTGTGGCTGAGCTGCTCGGCCAGCTGTTTGTTGTGGAGGCTCTTCTCCTCCACCTCCTGACTCTTCTGGTCGTAGTTGACCGCCAGCTCCTCCAGCGCCTGCAGCACCTCCCGCACCTCAGCTTTGGCACTCTCACTCTCCGTCTGCAGACGGCCCAGCTCCGTCTGCACCTTATCACTGTCGCCACGTGTGGACGCCAGCAACTGCAACACGCACAATAACAGCCATTTATATAAGCTAGAAAAAGTGCAAATATCCCTCACAAATTCCACCTCATATCCCAGACTAAAATCAGACGGGACAACAAGCCACGTTTGGGTCTTTATAAAATAGCGGATCTGCTCTGCATCATGCCATATGATGCTCAATCGTGGTAAAATCAATGTATTTTGTGGCTCACTACTAAGGCTACATCCACACGAAGCCAGAGCTTTCCCTATCCAATATTCTTTTTCCTCTCGTCTCTGCGTACACACGAAACCACTGAAACCGACTCAAAACGATGTAGTATATATGCCAGGACAGTATGTGGCGCCGTAATTCTGCCACAGGGAGACACTAAAAATGGAGAATAAGACTTGGAGCGTGCGCATAAACCTATACAAATATTTAGTAAAGCTTAAAAATAAAGCTTTATTTTAGTAAAGCTAATAGGCTCAGTAGCTTCTGCAGCACGAACACAAGCATGTAATCCGCTATTGTTGTGCTGTTAGCGGTGTCTGACTAGGGTCGACACGTGGAGTGATGACATCATTGTTTCACAAAATATACAGTACACACGAAAAGAGCAAGAGCGTCGTTTTCAGATTTATCCACTCTGGGACCCGGTTTCAGAAGGTCCTTCACCTTCTGAAAACGCCGGATCCGTCTGGACAAAACGCCTATACGATACAAAAGTTTCGCGTATACAGCTAAACTCGTCTCCGTGTGTTTGTGAATTCAATAAAAATGTTTGCTTATTTGCAGTGAGGCTGTCAAATGAAAATGAAAATTTGCTGAATTCAAGACACCTGAATGCATTTCAATTATTTTTAATTAGCGCCAATACTTTTACTTTTGAAACAATGACAAGCAATATATTAAAAATGAACAATGGTTTTTAAAGAAGAGAAGTCTGGAAAGAACCGATCCAGATCAAATAATCCAATCATAGTCAGTCGTGTCTGGGGTTGACCCACACGAGCCGACGCTGAACAGCAAGTTATTTTTTTCTTAATGCAATGGAGGGCTATTCAATTGTCAAGCATGTACATGGATTTTAATAACATTAACGTACTTGAAACGTGCACCTCGCACTAGAAGAATACAAGTTATGGGATCGAGCATCATTAGATCCTCAATTTTAAATGATTCGGATCGGGGGCAAAAAACATCCAGTACTGTTTGGTTTGGGCTTATTCGTCACACCCTCTTTTAATTGCTGCTTTAAAAATCTGGTGTTCACTAGTATTTTTCCCGAAATAATATAATTAGAATTTTGAAAATACTTAAATTAAAATGTCTAATTTAGTTTTTCAGCCCTGTTGACAGTCCTAATTTGTAGCTTATGCAAATTTAATGTGTGCATCTACTACATTTTATAGTCACATGGTTCTATTTTTGACATTTTATAGTCACATGGTTCTATTTTTGGCGAGATCACTGAATTATTTTAGAGCATTACAACAGTGTGCTGACTTATCTTGTATGTTTTCTATATGTTTTTGTTTGTTTAGCACCTGTATTTAAACTCTTTTTGGGATGTGCATGCCTTTCACTATTTTTTAAGTAATTCATATATTAACACTTGAACCGGACAACCACTACAGCACGGTCCAAATGTGACCTCTGACCTCATCCTGATCCAGAATCTGCTCCTTCAGTTTCTCCACCAGCTGACACTGGAGATTGATCTCATCATCCTAGAAAACACACAGTGAAGGATGTGAGGGTAAATAAAACACTGACAGTGATAAAATCCTGTTTATCTTGTTTTGCACATACATACTGTAATCTGATAGATGACATATAGTGCAGTGAGTCTTTATTTGCTGTCAGTGATAACGTGATGAGTGAGCTTACCTTATCATCCAGCTGTCGGTAGAGTTTGCGGATCTCTTCCTCGTATTTCTGCCGCTCTTCCTCTGAAATCCGCACCACAATAGAGGACGAGTCAGAGTCTCTCTCCCTCTCCCGCTGGCGCTCCGATGATCTCTCATTATCCAGAGACACCTCATCGCTGCCCTCAACCTTCACCACATCAGCATCTGCCTGCTCGGTCTCAGGAACCTTCTCTCCTAAGGAAAAAAGACATCAGGATAAGATCAGCAAACAACCTTAGGCTGGTTGCAACCTTAGGGACTTTCAATTAATATTTGAGCAAGGAGACCAGGAAAGGAAAGTATGTAATTACATTAGAAATATAATGTTAAATCAAATATATTAAAAGTATCACCTCATAACTTACATAACACCTTACAGACATTTTATTAAAGAATTCAGGAAAGGCCACTTGCTCCTATCATCCAATTGTGGCTCTGTTATTGGCCTTTAGTGCTGCTTTTGACACTACTGACTATGATTTTCTTGCATAGGCTTGACAATTATACTGCATCAGTGATCTAGCATTAGTGTGGTTTAAATCTTTATCTATCTTGCTCGTTATCACTGTTTTGGAAAATGAGGTAATGCCATATCAATCAGAAGTTAGGTATGGAGTGCCACAAGGCTCAGTACTAGGTCCTTTGCTTTTCACCTTGTATATGCTTCCCTTGGGAGACCTAGCTTTCATTGTTACGCCACTTTTTTCACAGATACTCAGATTTATATGCAGGCTTCATAAACAAACTACAGCTGGTACAGCTAGAGTTCTTACTAGAACTAGGAAGTATGACCATATTAGCCCGGTTCTGTAAACATCGTTAAACATCATTGCACTAAATGGTTTAGCTCCCCAGCACCTGAGCGAGCTCTTAATGCATTATAGTCCTTCACGTCTATTGCGATCTCAAAATTCAGACCAGTTGATAATACCTAGAATATCAAAATCAACCGCAGACGGTAGATCAATTTCATATTTAGCTCTTAAACTTTGGAACAGTCTTCCTAGCATTGTTCAGGAGGCAGACACACCATCTTAGTGTAAATCCCTTTTCCATCCTGGTTCTAGGAACCAACGTTTTGTATATCTCTCTTATCTGTCACACTCAGTTCAGTTCATTCTCTGTTCTAATGAGCTGATGATGTGAATCAGGTGTGTTAATTAAGGTGCATCCCCAGGGCCAGGACTGAAAACCACTGCCTTAGCGTATTGTTATGCTGTATTAGTTAGGTTGACCAGAACCGAAAACACATCACAAAACAATATTTTCGCTTATTAGTTTCTGTCTTGTTCACTGTATCATCCCCAGGATCATCCCAATGTTAGCAGGGTCAGTCTGATCCGGTCTGTATCCAGACTTTCAACACAAAGACTGTAGCACAGACCCCAACAAGACCCCAGTCAAACTCCATCAATTTCAGTATATTAACCTGCAGTGAAATTTGGAAACAACTAATACATACATAGTTCACACATTGTAAAATTAGTTTAAAGCGCTGTATAAATCAAACTGACTTGACTCATGCGAGCAGTTCAAAGGCTCACCGCTGCGCCAGCGCCGCAGCTCCAGCTCCAGCCTTTGGATGGTGTCCCTCAAGCTCTTGCTCTTCTCCTTCTCTTTCTCGTACTTCCTCTTCCACTGCTCAGCTGTCAGCTCCAGGTTAATGGAGGCCGTGTTCTTGATGGTCTTAGCACTACAACATACACACACCGGTCTCAGTCTCATAAATCAGCACTGCACCGCAACTCCTTTTCTTCTCTGCCACAATTTTTCGCAATTAATTCAACTCAAAATCTGCCATAGATTTACCCAGACTGGGTAATTGGCCTTTTTATTTAATTCGATGATTTAAAGTGATTTAAGGTCTTGTAATTAGTTGTAAAGTAATCAATTTAAAATATTTGCAAATAATATTTAAAATATGCACACATTCACTCTTAATCTAATGTCAAAAATGCAAAATGTCTCGTCACATTCAGATACGAGTTACATGAATCATGTAAATGATAGCATATTTTCAATTAAAAATGGCAAAATTTGATAAACAGAGAAAAAGTTGAGTATTTTGCATCACTGGATACTGCACTGCCGGTCGTTGAACATTTCTACCGTAAAACAGTTGTCAAATAATACACGTTTAGCTGCTTTTTCACCGTTAAAACTAAATCGTTGGAATTCGCGCTTGTCTTTGTTAAACGGTAAGCCCTGCCTTCTTTGATCTGATTGGCCATCACAAGTTTGCACAGAACGAAGAAGCTGACTACACTGCAGTGAATCTCTTATTTGCAGCTACAGTTTATTGGCTATAATGACAGGATCGCGCAAAACACATCATCAGAGCAGCGACTCTGCAATTTAAACGCCTCTGATCTGCCGATGCGTTCAACAGACATGTCTGTGATTGGCTACAATGCTCTACGCTGCAAAAGCGCATTGTAAGTAGTTACCCTTGATGTAAAGGGAGAAATATATGTTCGTGTATATGTGTATCTACCGCTGTCCAAACATCAGCGTGGATTTGGTCTCGGCGTCGTTGTAGCTGGAGGGAGAGCAGCAGATGAACATGGTGGTCCGGCAGTTTCCTCCCAGAGAATCCTGCAGGATCCTGGTCATCTTACTGTCGCGGTACGGCACGTGAGTCTTCTGCTCACACACAGGAGGGAAGTCTGTGTAACTAAACACAAATATATATGTGTGTGTGTTTGCATGAGTGCACTTACAGTTCCTTCAGCGAGAGCAGAGATGACGTTTCCGAGAGAAGACAGAGACTTATTGATGTTTTTAGCTTCATCCAGAACGGCTCCAGCCGCACCCGTCTTGCTGACCTGCATGTGAAGATATGCCACAAAGAATCTTAACCAGTCTGCTTGATTCTCCTTCATTTCTGACTGATCTTTCAAAGCATCTATCGTTTCATTATGCATATCAATGTGCGAGGCTTCTGGTGTCATTCGCTTCCAGTTATTTTACTTGTACAAAACCAGTCTGTTATACTGCCTGATATTGCAAACTGGCATTTGTTATTCAGAAGGCCTTTATTAACCGCTTATTATTCGCTTCAGAAGGCCTTTATTAACCCCCGGGAGCCGTGTGGAGTACGTTTATGATGGATGGAAGCACTTTCTTCAGCTCATACTCGTTTGGTAACGCTTACTGCCATTATAAAAGCTTGGATGTGTATAATATTATATTATTATATATTTATTAATATAACTCTGATTGTGTTCATCAGCAAGAAGAAAGTCATATACACCTAGGATGGCTTGAGGGTGAGTAAAGCTTGGGGTCATTTTCATTTTAAAATGAACTAATCCTTTAAGTGTCATAATTTTAAATTTAGGCTATATTTAACGGTACATTTGACTGCATTGTTTGCTTGAGTTTATATCTTATTGTCTAATGGCTATTGTTAATTTAAATATGCCGTGTTTGGTATTGAGAAAGGGTTCGTTAGTGTTGGTGATATGGACTTCAGTGAAAGTTACATCATTACACCATTAGATGGCGGCAAATACTGTGTTTATGAGTGAGTCAGTAGCAAACTGAAAGGGACTGGTTGTAAACAAGGAAGTTGTTTTAGCGCTGTCATGGGAAATCTTTTAAAAGGACAAAGATAACGCTTTCCTCAGGCTCAACTGTTAAACTGTCAGCCTGAGATTTTAATCCGTGGCGGAAGGAAGTAGTTCTGCACAAAGTGTTTTAAAGACACTCTGTTGTTATTTCTTATTTATTTACACACTCGTGCCGTCGAACTGTTGTATAAACGCAATATCACGCTTGTAGCCGTGCGATATGGCTGTATATCAGCACACTATGACTACCACAGCCGTGCTCATATACAGCCATATCAAACGATATTTAATTTATTGTCACAATCATCAACACAATGGTTTGTAGCACAAATAGTTTTACAGTTCACTGCACATTGACATTCTAGGTTTTTTTCTCTTTTCAAAGAAAATAGCTTCCTTCCACATCACAAAATAAGGTGGATAACCTTCTGTCATCAGTGAAAAGAAAGTCTGAAAGTGTGTTTTTTGTCCGTACAATTAAAGTCAGTGGGCTCCAATGTTGTGTGTAGCCCAACAATTACAAAAAATATATTGTGTTCCACAAAAGAAAGATAGTCATACAGGTGTAAAGCAACATGAGAGTGAAGTATTCGTGCAAAAGACCTTCTCACTGCGGCCAGATCCACCAGGTAGAGTTTTCCACAGAGTTTCTGCTCCGTCTCCACATGCTCCTGCTTGATGTTGATCAGGAAGATGCTGTGACTGCGAGAGCTGTGCTCATTCATATCTGACAACAGAACAACGTCGCATTCAATCGTCACTCTCAAATACTCGTCATATGAAGATGAAAATATTTCTAGAGATGTTTTTAAAGAATTAAGCTTGAGACAGAAGCACTCACTGGTGACGGCGACGTGCCGATTGGACTTTCCCTCATCGATGACGTCCATGACCTCTTCCGGGCTGGACACGAAGCGTTCAGTGCAGCCCTGACAGCACACACTTCGTTAGGATTGATAGAAAGCTTAATCACATTCTCACTAAACATGTGGGGTTGTGATAAATCACCTTCACGTAAGGGACACGGTTCTTATCCTCATGCACAGCCAGATTGGTCTTTGTGACTAAAGAGGAAAGAAACACAATGAGGAGTATAAACACCACTGTAGTGAATTTGTTATTTTTGGTTCCTACAAACCGTCCAGAAGATCCCGGATTTTCTCCATATAGATCTCGAAGTAGGACACCTGAGGAAACCAAACACTGATTTTGAGAGGGACACACACTGGTAGAGCAGGTGTGGTCAGGTTTATCAGGAATTCTGCGTACCTTGATGTGGAATTCCAGGTTTTCATCCATGGAGAAGATGTGATTGAAGATGTCCTCTGCGATGCGGGGAATGATGCCCATCTGCTGCGGGTCGTGGAGGTTTCCCTGAAAAAAACAAAACAAAAAAAACACAGTTCGTTATTAAAATTCATCCTGGTCTGATCGAGCTTGTACACAAGTCGAGTCATCTTTATTTTATAGCAGTTTAATAAAGATTGTTTCGAAGCAGCTTTACAGTGGTAACAGGAAAATGATGAATCAGTGATGAATGTTTTTCAATGTTTCAATGTAGATTCAGTTCCGTTGTAAATGTCATCAATTATTAAATTAGTGCCATTCGGGGTTACACTATAAGTAAAGTTGCATCGACTAACTCTCATTAGAGTATTAGTAGACTGTAGGTTAGGGTTCAGGTTAGTACAATAAGTTGACATGTAGGAGCAAAGTTACTATAGAACAACACAAGACGCGTCGCTCCTATTGTTTTGAATGGGAGAATGTGCAACGCGCAATATATTACTCCTTCTGAATAAGAGCCAATCGCTGATTGGTAAAGTCATCGCGTCACTGCAGCGGCCGCTAGAAGCTCTGGTCCCTTTAGAAACAGTCAGCCTATAGAGACGCGCATTAGCTTGATGCCAAATGCCATGATTTAAGCGTTCAGAAACAAAATTTATTTCAAATATTAAATTTAATCGAAAGCTTGGCAAACAGTTTTGGAGAAGTTGCTGTTTCCCCGTTCAAAGAGATGGGAGCTGCACTTGCATGCGTTTCAAAGATGGCCGCCGACTGAAATGACTTGTCTTAAAGGGACTTTGTCTAAAAGGGAGCATCAAATAAAGTGTAACTCAATTCAGCTCTGTAGAAAACAGCTCTGTCATCGTCCAGCTCTCGTACAATAGAGTCAGTGCAGTCAGATCAATGGCATTGTGTATTATTAATTAGATTAATCAGAAAAACATGTTTTATTGTTGTCGATTCATGGTAGAAGGTAGCCAAATTGCTTAGGTAGTCATGTTACATGTCTGAATAACTGCACACAAAACTAAACAAAAGTGTCATTTTTAGTAGTAATGTTTAACGCATGTTATTCTAAATATTTGCCATTTTGATAGTAAGGTCATTTTTGTAAATGCTGGAAAATAATTTTATGCAAAATCAGGCATAAACAGGAAAGTTCTCTCTCTGAACACTTGACGATGGAGGTGGACCTAAAGTTGTGTAATAATGTAAAAATGTGATTCATATTTTATCTGAAATATGACTGTACCTCCATGGTATGGGTCTTCCCAGAAGAGGTTTGTCCATAGGCAAAGATGGTGCCATTGTAACCTCCCAGCACATCTACACACACACACACACACACACACACAAATATTATCCTTAATTCATATCAGTGCTGCTGTAGTCCGATAGCGTGCTGAATGATAATTCTCTGGAAGCTTATCCAGAGCTTCACACACTGACCTTTGACGATCTGCTTCGCACAGGTGTTGTACACCTGCTCCTGAGTGGTGTTGGTGGGAAACACACGGTCGAATGCATACGATTTTCCCTGCGGACCCATAAAAACAGACACAGAGGAAGAGGAGAGTCATGGAGGAAACAGGAACGTCATTGTTTGGACTCAGTTATTGATTAGACCACTAATCACGTCACATACAGACGTACTGTATAACCTCGGCTTTATCCATTATAAGCCTACACATAACTGTAACAATTTCGGTGTTTCACTATATATTTACTTTTTATTTCACCCTTCCCAATAACATTATACTTCAATACACTCAGCCACTCCCTGCATTCATTCAAACTCTCTCTCTCTCTCTCATATATAAATATATATATATAGAGAGAGAGAGAGAAATATAGATATATATGAAGTAATAAGATAATAAGACAGAGAGAACTATATTTCTGGCATATTTTAGCTACACTTAAGTGAGGCCTTCAGCCTCTATATGTGCTGACGTCATACTGACACATCATGAGCATCACCGGGTTCATTCATTTCATCATTTAATCTTAAGAGCTGCATATTTGTGTTGAATCTTATGTAAAGGAGGTAAATGGCCATCATTACCCCGATGATGACGGTGTCGTCCCCTTGAAAGGTTGGCAGAAATTTGTCCCCGCGCAGGATCTCGGCCTGATTGAGAGGCCGGAAGCGACAGAGCACTTTAATATTACACTCAGCTGCGGCGTCCGTCATGATTCTGCACAATAACGCGAGTTTGTATTAAAACGGAATGCCTTATATCTATATGAAAACAGAAGACGGTGGCGTAACGGCCTGAACTCGAGCAAATGGCGTCTGCGCGTCGAAACAGGCGAAGCTCCAGATGTCTGCTTTTAAATGCTGCTGAAGCCCTTCGCTTCAGTGTTACTATATTTTGCAGGCGTTGTGTTTGTTGTCCTTGATCTTCGGGAGGTTTGTCCTGCTGGTGTTGTGCGCGCGCGTCAGTCGCAGTGATGTGATGGCGAAGGATGCTGCTGTTGTCATGAGGGATGCGGAGGCAGGGCGTGTCTGCTGGACCACTCGTGAGAATGGGCGGGGCTCAGCGGCTCTACATCATCATTCTCCTATTTTTCTCTTCACTGCTTAATTTCACGTAAATGCACTCGCGTCAGGCTTTTCGATGTCAGATTTTAATCATAAATAAGTATAATCTCTGCTCTGCTGAAGGAGAAGGTGAACGCCATGTCACGTGGTGCCGGTGACTTTCATCAGCGCTGCCCAGGATGGACCAATCACAGCCGGTTACTGGATTAATTTTGTCATTTCATAGGCAGATTTTGTCGGATTTAATGACAGAGCAGTTTTCTATTTATATTTTAAGCAGCCAAACTTGAAATATGTTCAATGGGAAGTGTGTGTGTGTACTTGTTTTGGCTATATTTGACCAAATGTCCTCACTTATATTGTGAAATACTTTTAACAACCCACTAGTGAGACATTGACTGGTCCTCACTAGTTTTAAATCAACCAAAAGAAAGTCTAAAATCTAGTGGTGTGCACACGTTTCTGTGATGGGTAGGTTAGGAGTTGGGTTAGGGGATAGAAAATATCTACTGACCTGATATAAAATCAATGGAAGTCTATGCAATGTCTTTACTAAGATAGCAAAACAAACCTCTCTCTCTCTCTCTCTCTCTCTCTCTCTCTCTATAAAATGGCCTTCCAGGGTTTTCCATTGTAACCCTATCTATATTGTATTTTGGACAAAGCCCTTCTTTTTAATATCTCTCTTGTAAAAATATACATTTGTTATATTGTGTCTTAATTGGACATGTGATCACCCTCCAGGTAGTTAGGATAGTTCTTGGTCATATGATGACAAGTTGAGGACTGGAATTTCGTGGAATTCATATGCCAAACATGCACATAGCTGATTTGATAGTATAGGTCTGAAGGAGGGTGAGGTGGCGGGGGGGTGGTGTTGTTTTTTAGTGAGGTACTGTATGGGGTTGAGTGAGGCATGGTTTGTGGTTGTCTGTTTGGGTTGGGTGTAAGGGGGATAGGATGTGGGGTGGATGGGTTTGTGTGTGGGATTAGTTTTAGGGTAGATAAGGATGTGAGGAAGTTTTGGGTGGACTGGGAGGAGGGGGGGTATATATATATATATAGAGAGATAGATATATCAGATATATATATATATAAGAGAGAGAGAGATATATATATATATCTATATATATATAGAGAGAGAGAGATAATATATAGATATATATATATATAGAGAGAGAGATATATATACTATCTCTCTCTATAGAGCAGAGCTACTATATATCTAGATACTATATAATATCATATAATAGAGAG